>JAQFZC010004068.1:0-16984 GCA_034695205.1 Dicyrtoma fusca | reverse complement strand
AAGGACAGACAAGGGCTGTTGTTCTCGCAAACCATAATATCCGAATTTCCTTATTCACCACAATTGAACTCATTGTTTGAGCACTACTTAAACGTCTTGTGCTCACAAATTTAGTTTATTTGTAAAAAAAAAAAAGAAAGTAAAAGAAAACTGGGAAGAAGCACAAAGCATTGAAAATGTTGTTCAGAAGAAAAAGATGTACGTTATTTAAATATGTGCAGTTTAATCGCCATTAAAGAACATATATGCATAGGTAGTCCTTTCTTTTAAATTATTGTGAATTATTTCAGGAAACCTTTACTCATTACCTTTTCGAAACGGTAATGCCTATATCTAGTTTTACATTTTTTGAAAATGGTAAATGCTTAGTTTTGACTTTTTGAAAACGCCAATTTGTATAGTTTTGGCCTTTCTGAAAGTTCTAGTTTCTAGTTTTCAACGTTTTTGAAAATGCCATTTTCTGATTTTTATAGTTTTGGCCTTTCTGAAAGTACTAGTTACTAGTTTTGAACGTTTTTGAAAATGTTGATTTCAAGTTTTGATCTTTTTTAAGAAGTTAATTGGTAGAATAGACACTGCTGTAGAGCATTCTTTCCATGGTTTTCCAGTTCCGAATAGGTAGGTTAAATCCTACGATTATTACAGTAATAATAGAATAATGTTTTTTTAAACTGGGAAACTTTCTTGTAGGCCATAGCTCCTCTTATTGTTAACCTAGTGGAGGATTTTCTGGCTTCGCGACTGCCACAATGAAATTTGACGGGAAGTGGGAGGACACCCGTAAAAAAACATGGAAAGCTTTGGAGAGACAGTATAAGAGAACGATTAGCGGAAGAAGTAGTACAGCTGGGGATGGGAAAGAGAAGAGAAAAAAAAATAGGAAAAAAAGGGTTTAAAAAAATGGTGAGTTTTGTGTCAAGTGTATACATTTGCAAAATGTGTCAACTCTACGAGGATGTGAGAGCCTCGGCACTTGACTCAACCACCAACACAGCCACCATTACTTCAACGCTCCACTCTTACGAGACGACTCTCACTGTCGCCATCCCTTCAGTACATTTTCCTGTCGAGATGGAGATGGAAATGGAAATGGATTGAGTGAGACAGGGAACAGACTGCATCCTTAGAAATGCAAATCCAGCCATCTGCAATTTGACTCCAAACAAGTAGCAAGTTTACTCAAAACCTTAACTCGTCCCAAGTACCTACCTAATTGCATGCTTGCACAATCCCACATTTTTGTGCAATAAATAAATAAAAATTAATTCCGTTTCTAGCTGTACATCCGTGCGTACTGTGTCAAGTGTGATGCTGCGCATAATTATGCAATTTTGCACCCTAATTAAGCTACAATCTACAGTGCAAAATGATGGCACTCAAATAAAGTCCAGTAACACACTTCACAAACACACTCTTTTAGCATTGAAACAGACAAATTAAAGCTAAAATATTTTCAAAAATTGCTATAAAGAACGAATGTGTTTGTTTTGTGCTTTAGCAGACATCTAGAAAAAAAGAAGAAAAAAGTAGACACCTTGTATCGCACTTGTAAAATTGATGTATGCACAGTATGGGAGGTGCAAATATGTATGTGTCCGTAAGAACGATTGAGCAGCCGACGCGGAAACTTAGCCGAGAGACAAATGCTAAATGTAGGGAAGCAAAGCGATTAGACGCTCGCGACAAGACGTTCCCCGCTCCAGCTTCCCATTCACAAAGACAATGCAGGAGTTACTTATGGCTGACAGGAGGACAGACGACAGAGCGAGAGAAAAGTTCTTCAAATAAAATACAACAATAGGCAATGATAATCATACAGTTGATCCATCTATGAGTCTGTCTGTAGCTGGGACGAGGCTTGGTGGGACTATAGACTGTATGTAGGGATGCAGGCCCATTTGCAGGAGGAGGAAGATAGCTGTGTGTGTGTGTGAGAGAGAGAGAGAGAGAGAGAAAGGGAAGGAAATGTGGTGGCATACCTTCACGCAGTCCTTGTAGAGAGAGAAGGCGAGAACGAGATCGATTTTCAGTTTTTCTCTCAAACTCAGACTTTCCTAAATAAACGCTAAGTACTTGTGTAGTCGGGACCAAGACTTCCCTAAGACCTTCCTTGGCTTTCCCTTTCGCTTGGGGCCACGTCACTTGTTACGTTCCCCTCGAAACTATTATTCTAATGGATGGACGGACGGCGTAATTTTTAGCCTTCTTTCCAAATGTGTAAATGAAATATTTTCAACTAATAAAATTTAATTCTGCATTCTTTGCAGAATACGCTTATTCGAAAACGCCATTACATTTTTACATTTTTTGAAAAGCGTCTAATAGGATATTTTGCCCATTTAAAAAGTGTCTTCCTAACTTTTATCAGGATTCTCAGAACAGTTTCAAAGAAATGTCATCCATAGAATGTTTCGACCTTTCAAAAAGTCAAAATCGTTTTGTCCATTTCTTGAAAACCCGCCAATACCACAAATTACACTTTCGAAGAACGCTAATATATATAAGTACCTAGTATAGTAAATTTCTTGTCTTAAAATACGTAAGTATGATCCTTGCTTTGTAGTTTGGCTTTTTTAGAGGGAATACTTCATGTTTTACACTTTTTCAAACTATACTAAAGTTAAACATTTTGCCTCTTGTGAAAGCGCCAATTTAGGTTCTATCTATCAGGATTTACTCTTTTACAACGTATTGAACTTGAAATTCGACCTGTTTCAAAAACCCTAATTATATTATTGATAGTTTCAAAAAACCCACAACAAGCAATACATTTTTAATCAGCATGATTGCGCTATTTTATTTTTTAAAAAAAGGAGCTTTTTGTGGTAAAAGTGGATCAAGCTTTTTGGAAAGGACATTTGATAGTTTGAATTTTTCAAGTTTGATGTTTTTTTTTGTTAGAAGAATGTTGGTGGTCGTTTTTTGAAGGTATCTGTGAACTCGTTGGCTTGAGGTAATTTGTGAGCTGCGCCCCTTGGCTCCCATCTAGCATACATAATAGAATCATACATCTCGTTATAGACAGAGAGTTTACTTGAGGGACTCCTACTTTAGCTACGGACGTGCACCTCCTTTCCCCAGCAACGTGCCTGTCCTCATCTTATGACCAGCTCCTTGGCTCTCCGTCTTCCCACAAAACAGAAAAATATGAAAAGAGGAAACACGTAGGTCGTCCATTTCATAAAGTTGCTGTTGGGGAGCGAGTGTGCCAGGGCGAGAGGCAGTGTGCTCTGTGTGCCAGTAAAACTGATTGTACGCTTAAATGCTTAAGGAGAGAAGGAGATCGAGTGGGAAAGAAAGGAAGGGAGTCGGGAGCTGACAATAGTCGACAACAACTATTAGGAGCTCACATTCAGTTATGAACATTATTTCTGGAGATACAAGTCATCCCAGCATCCCTTCCCACAAGATGAAATGTGCAGATAGAACTCAAGCTCCTTATTAGGAAGGATAATAATGATGATGAGATGGTCCAAGCCCGGTGCCACGACCAACTCCGTCCGTCAAGTCAAGTCAAGTAAATAGTCAATGGCAAGTAAAGACGACCCAAAGCCAAGGCCTTTTACCGCACAGCTCCCACTAGCTACCTCGAGCCCTGGGCTACCTTTCAGTACAGTGCCAGTGGCTACCCGGAGTTCCTAATTTGAATGAAAACACTACCATTTAGATGGTTGAATCTTAAACAACTTTTTTTAAAACAGCAATTTTGTCTATTTTGACTATTTTGAAACTTTATTTTGTAGAAATCGACACTTCTGAAACAACCTTGTGGCAAAAATTACATAACTTCTGGAATAGGGGAAAAAACTTTGTGAAAAAATACTTTTTTGAAAATGCCATGTTTACATAAATTGACCTTTATACGAGTGACTACCCATAAACTGTCCACTTTGAAAAGATTTCCAAGAGCAATTTCCTAGTTTTGAAATTGTTTTTGTAGACGATGCGATGTTGACACTTTAGGAAAGCCCTTTAGCCGAAATTAGCCTTTTGTAAAAGCGCTTTAGGAGAAACTGCTTTTTTGAAAATAGGCTTTTAAATAGAAAAACATGAGCTTTAAAGAAGAGCTTCTGCAGAAATTGTATAATTGGAGCTTTTCGGTAGGCTAAGAAACAGTGGATTGTATAGAGAACAAGTGTAGTGTAAGTTGGAGGGACTATAGGTGTATAGGGAGAAAGGGATAGAAAGTAAGCGGGAAGTGTGGGAGAGTGTAAACTGGAGGAATGGTATAAAAGTGAGATTCCAGTTTTAGTCAATTCAGTTTGTAAGGGAGTCAAGCATGAGTCTCTTCCATGCAATTTTGCACAGATAAGTAGACGGAGGACCGTAGGAGAGAAGGGACTATAGGAGGACGGGCTATAGGCATAGCGAGAGTGTAGACTTGCAATGATAGCTATGTTGATAATGGGAAGGAATAATATATAGTTTTTGGCTAGAATGTTCAACTACCGCTCACGTCCTTCCCAAAGTAAAGGAGAATTTAAGCTCGTGCTCTCTCCTATAGGAAAAGTTTCCATCCACTACACACACCCTCAGTACATATTTACCTCAAAAGCCTATATGAAATATTGGCATGTATGAAAGCATTAGGGACCCAGTGAGTAGGGAGTTTACAGGGAACTTTTCAAGTTACTTTATAGGGGCATACTAGGAGAGTATGGGGCCTTTCCATACTTACCTCCAGCAGAATACATGCGAAAAGTGTCCTTTCGTCATTTGTGCCCCTTTTGAATGCTTATAAATTGCCTATAACTACCTGAGTATAATAATTACATACATATTTCTATTTACTATTGTTGAAAACACATTTTTTAATTAGTGTAACATTTGTTAAAGAACCTTGAATCGTCTTTTGCATTGTTTTCGAATGGCAATTTTCGCATTTTGTACTTTTAAAAAATGGCATTAAATTGTATTTTACACTCTACGAGGTGGCACATATCGAATTTTGTCTCATTTGTTTAAAAGAAAGGCATAGTTATAAAGAATGTATTTTTTCAGATTTTGCATTTTTTTTATAAGCCTTTTTTTAATTTCACACTTTTTGAAATGGTGTTTAACATAATTTGCACTTTTTAAAAATGCTTTTATAATATTTTTTATACTTCTTGAAAAAAAAGACAATTTTATTATAGTATTTTGCACTTTTAAAAGGTTCATTTGTCATATTTTGCACTTTTCAAAAAGGAGCTTATCGGAGCAAGCACTTATCCGGCTATATTACATATTACATCATCTTTGAAAAAAATTAATTATAAGTACGACCAACTCTATATAAAAATCGCCTATATAAAAATTCCAGGACCAAAACCTACGAAATCCTTGAAGGTAGCATTTGCCTGGCCCCAATGTAGAATTTAGGAGGACAGGCGAAGTGCCTAGTTTCCCTGTATAGTGGCAGCTGTTATATGTAGCTATACCCCATCTCTCCCTATAGCCTCCCCGCCTCGGAAAGTATAAAGTATTGGGTTGTGGGAAAAGGACTGAATTGTGAATCTCCGAATCCCGCATCCGCATCTCTCCTCTTTCCTCCGCCACTTGAATTCAGTCACTGCGCTCCACGTTCTGCCACACACACACACACACACACAGACACACAGAAACTCTACGAACCTCCACTGAAGCTTCAGCCTTCCTCAGCCACCCAGCCAACCAACCAACCAACCAACCACTCGCCTCACATTTCCAAGTCCAACGAAACTCTCCTTCCTTTTACCAGCACCCTCCTTGCCCTCCAGCCTCAGTTCGCAGTCAAACTTCATCCAGCTCACAAGCAAAGCAGCCACGGAGAACACAACCAACCAACGAGTGTGCAACACACTTTACCTACAACTACAGCTACACCTTCCGTAACCAGTAACTTCACATATCTGCTACAAGCAGTCACGACAAGTTACAATTGGGAAACAAAAATTAGACAAATCCTAAACTACAAAAGTACCAAATGCACTTGATCAGTGCACAGAGCAGTGAAATTGTGTTGTATTAGTGACAGTGCACTTACAAATACACAAGAGCCAGTTCTATTAGCACATGCTACTTCATCTGTACATCTGTCCTTCCAACAATTTCCAAAAGCAAACTTTGACAACAAAGCACCAGTGCTCAGTCTCACTAACTCTAAGTACAAGGGAGGGTGGAGGATCCCAGTAGGCTGTAATCATCGTAATCACAGCTATAACTACTACAGAGTGGCACTTGTGTACTCTTATTCTACTGTCTTTGTATTTGTTTTTGAACCAACAACCAAACGAAAAAAAAAACAGAAGAATTCCATCGTGTTTAGAATATTCAAAGTAGACATACAAGACAAGGAGCGAGCAAACCACTCTTCTCGTCTGTCCTGCCAGTCAGTCAGTCAGTCAGTCCGAGTCAAGAGGAAAAAAGTTGAAATATATCGAAAACAAAACCATCCATCCTTTGAAATACATGTCATCCTTTCCCAAAAGCCATCATCATCATCAATCTCTACTTGCCATTGGATTTTGATCGATTGTGTATCATATCTGTCTGTCCCGGTCCATTTCATTGTGGAAGCAGGGAACGTATTTATATGAGAAGCCGCTCCATTTCAGTCGTATGGTCATAATAATAATAATTATTATTATTTCTATTGAAGCTACAATACTACTATCATCCGTACACGTACCTAGTTTGTTCCTTCTTACCAGAAGTGGTGGGTGACAGTGTTTTTAAAAAAACAAACGTGGGAAAATTCCTCTTGGGATTCGAACATTCTGCAAAATTATTCTGTTGTTCCAGCAAAACTGAGAGAAAACGGTCAACTTTCGACATACATTGACATTGACAGCGTGAAATATTGATTCTGCCATAATACTTTCTCTTTTTATTTGAAGGCAAGGGAAAATTGCAAATTTGCAAAAACATTCTTGGGAAATACTGAACTACTGACAATTGAACATAAAACAAGGACTGTGATTTGTAGCATTGGATTGGACTTTGCTTTTTTTCTTCTGGTGGAATTCAAAGTCAGTGGGGCGGTTGTAAACAAATTGAATCAGTTGTCAAAGCAGGGGGCAAAGGATTTGGTGCTATATAGGTACATTTATATCCATAGAGAGGCTCAAAGTCAGTGAAAAAAATAAATATATATATAAATAAATAATATAAATTTTGAATTTCTGATACACGGGAAGCTGAGAGGTGAAATCCGTGTGGAGGGACAGAGAGGGCCGACCAAGTAAATAAGTAGCGAAAGGTAAAAGCGTTTTGTGGAAAAGATTGCTATCATATCCCTCTAAGATTCTATTTCCACTCCGTTCGCATTCCCCGGGTCTCCGTATACATATAGTAAATAGTAGAATTACGGAGAAAATATACAAATCAGCATAGAAAACAAAACTACAAAGCTGTATTTACATTTCCACGAGTCACACTGAGAGCTGAGGAAGGGGAAAAAAAGAGGAAGGGAAGGGAAGATAGCCTTCTGAGACTCCTGAATACTGAATACAAAGCACTGAAGACTGAGAGTGAGGGAGATGCTGAGTCTGTAAAGGTAAGATTCCTATGATGATGCTCTTATGTATAATCCTTTTGTCTTGGTTTCTTGGTCTTCATGTCCCTTCTGAGAATACTTGAGCCTTACTACTTTAGTCCCACTATGTACATAGGAGAACATCAGCTGTCTCTCTGCCCCCACTCTGACTCCAAACTGTAAATAAAATAGCATGGGGCTATATGGACGGAGACGGAGGGACAGCTTCGATGCTACACCTCATCTTTTATTTTCCATCATTTTTCTAAAAAATACATTTAAAAGTACCACTTTTACCCCATAATTTTCAAAAACCAAAGAAAGTCCTATGCATCCTATGTATCCATGTTTGGAAGGAATACATATAGGTGGCTTAACAAAGTGCAACATGTGGTGCAAAAAACTGGGGGAAAAAATTGAAAAATCCAATCTATGGCTTTGTAACAAGCAAAAAGTGTACAGGATTTTTTTCAATGAGGTAGTAGCGGAAAAGCTCCTGAAAACCATGAAACCGTGTACTTTGAGGTAAAATAAAGGAAAGAGAAAGTGTAGCTGTTCTTCCTTCCTTCCTCACACAATCTATTCCCTCTCATGGCCCTTTGTCCCAGGACTTTTTTTTAACACCTTCACAAAATTAGAGTTGTGACAAAGTTTACGGAGACGGGGACTTGGAGAGCTTTGGCCGTACATGTGGTTTCTGTGGGCAGTAGTATAAAAATACATAGGTAGGCACATGGGGATAGGGTAGTAGTGGACAGTCCCTGTAAAAGTATTGGTAAGTGGAGGTTTTCTTTCTTTGGGTGAAAGTAGCGTCTCTTTCCTTTCAAGTTCCAGCCAAAGCTGCCTTGGCGTACATAACTTTTCCATCTTTGCAATGCACTACACTGTCCATGCATTCATTGTCCAGATTGAAGATGAAAGCTTGGATTTTTTTCCCCTTTCCTCCCTTTCATCCTCGTGCCCAGAATTTCTTAGTACCAACAAGTCCTATGGCTGACTGGCTGGGCTCCTCTCGTGTATGTTAGTGGGCAGTGACTTGGAAGGAAGTGAGACTCGGTTCATTCAATTAAGGTGACATCGGCACCCGTAATTCCATAACACCCCACGCCTACCTACCTACCTTCCTATCCTTCCATGGGGGGAACGTGTACAATCTATAAAATTGAAAGAATTACAAAATATAGGGTGTGTAGAAGGAAAAATGTACAAGGTGAAATTTTCTTATTAGACGAAAGAGAAAGGTAATTTGTGGGTGGTCCCTTCACTACCTCCAACTATCAATCTTGTTCTGTCTCTATGTATGTTCTCCATGTACTTCTCGGCTCCTCGGCCGTCTTTCTCTGGGTGTCTATGGGTGAAAAAAAACTATTTCGGCGGATTGAAAGGAGATAGGTAGGTGGGTAATCATAATCATCCATAGCACTATGCATCGGAGAGTGGTGAGGGGTAAAGTGAAAGCACCTGTGTCTGCTGTGCTATGAGTAGAGGTGTATAGCGGTACACTCACTATTAGGTTCCGGTGCTTTCTACGAAAGACGGAATACCTTGCTTTCACTACTGTAGGCCGTATCTAAGGGAAATTTCATTTATTACCTCCGTCAAAACGTGTGTTAGTAGGGTAGAGTTATGATTTCTTACCATCGTAAATCGGACCTTTTATACTCATAAAGTAGAAGGACCAATGTTTTGTAGCTTTTTAACTGCCAATAATCAAGGTTTGCACTCTTTTAAAGAGCTTGGATCTAGTTTGGAATTTTGTGGGAGAGCTGATAATTGATAATCATAATATTGGAACACTCTTTTTGATATGTTTGTATTAAATTTTGCACTTTTTGAAGCGCCAGTTATTACAATTTTCACTTTTTCAAAAAGCTAGTATCTAGTTTTGCACTATTTGAAGCGCCAGTTATTACAATTTTCACTTTTTCAAAAAGCTAGTATCTAGTTTTGCACTATTTGAAACGCCAGTTATTACAATTTTCACTTTTTAAAACGCTAGTATCTAGTTTTCTACCTTTTGGGAACTTTAGTGATCGCCATACACCCTTTTTCAAAAAGGCAGTATCGAGTTTTGTACTTTTCAAAAGAGATAAAAGTCTGGATTTGCTCTTTAAAAAAATCTAATTCCAAGTTTTACATTTTTTGACAAGCTAGTAATCACGATTTATATTTTCAAGAAAGCTAATAATTATAATTTGGACTTTCGGAAATAGCCAGTTGTATTAACTCAGGTTAATCTGGGATGCAGGTGTATAACCTTTTGCATTTTTTGAAAGCGTGCAAATGAGCTGTTTAGCTTTATTTGAAAAACATGAACAACTGACATGGTCTACTTTCATTTTTGGAAAGTTCCTAATGGAGAGACGAGCGTATGTTGAGACGACTTTGGAATGATTGCTAGTTATCACATGTATGTAGGTAGCTATAGGAAGCTACGGCGCAGCGGCACTCATGCTACGTAGCTACGAAGATAAATTTAGGTACTTGTTTCGGATTTAAGGTACAGCACGGGCCTCTCTGTTGTGCAAGCTATTGACTGTGTTCGCAGTTGATTGAGTCCGTATTTGTACACACACAAGAGAAAAGATAATTATTTTAACGACAGCAGTTTGAGGACGCTAAGAGTTGCGAGTCGGCCTAATGTATTTAATAAGGTTCGGAGGTGTAATTAAGACAGAGGGATACTGCCGTCTAGAATTACTCACCTCCCATCCAGGGTCGCATACGCACTTTCACTGATAGTGGACTGTCTTTGAACATAACTTCCCCAATTCCCTTCCCATCGTCCTTTCCTCGAAGCTGGATGAGGAGGATCTGGTCGAATGGGAATGGGAAGTGAAACAAGTCGAGTGGAGAAACGTGTACATTGCTTGCATTGTATTCTGTACTTGACTGTATTGTTCTTGAGCCCAGGCACAGACGAGAACCGTAGTCATAACAGTAACCATGTTAGCGGTGAAAACATGTACCGACATCTTCCCATTTGCTTCCCCGCAAGCTTTGCATGCATGCAATTACAGAATTTCCAGATTCCAGATGCATAATTTAAAAAGTTCATGTTTGTGTGTCAAGTTATTGAAAGGTTAATTCGCATAAAAATAGCTCTTTGAAACTGCTGCTGTATGTACATACATATAAGGCCGTTCTTAACTAGGGACTTCTATATAAACGCAACTTTTCGAAATCATTATTTTTTAAAAACAATTCTATTTTAAAGACACTTTTTTCAAAACAATATTTCTGTAAAATCTATTTTTTGAAAACACTATTTCTGTAAAATCTCTGTTTTGAAAACACTATTTCTGTAAAGACACTTTTTTGAAAACAATATTTCTGTAAAATCTCTTTTTTGAAATCATTATTTCTGTAAAAACATTTTTTTGAAAACAATATTTCTATAAATACGCCTTGTCAAAATGTTTACTAATTTCTAGTTTTAATAAAACCTCATTGGAAAAAATAATTTGTAAACAAAAACTTTTCAAAACAATCTTTTAAAACAGAATCCAGTGTCAAAAATTTGGAATTCTATAAAACACACCTTTTAAAGCATAATGTTTTAAGAAGAACACGATTTTAAACCAAACACTTCATTTTAAATAATCAAATGTTGTAGAGTAGTGGCAAACGCATTGCCATTGCCAGAAAGTTGAAGAATGTTACAGCTTTAACTGTATGACAGTATCTTAGACGCAAATACAGTAATTTGAAAAAGCCTGAATTGAATGAGTAGGGAGTTTGAGTGGGTCGTGTCTGACTGGGCCTAAGCGGGCATTGTCGGTAGACTTGTGAATGGAGAGGTGCAGGGAGGGAGAAGCGTTGGCATGTGTAATTAGAGTAGTGGTGACTTTAATTAGCAGGTTCATGGAAGGCAGAACAGCCTTGTGTCGGGATAGCATTCTATTTTCTCGTCCGAGTTACAACTACATTTCACTCTCCGCCATCCACCCTGGCACAACCAACCTTCTGCTTCTCCGCTTTTTTGCAAGGCCAGTCAATTCCATGTTGGGCGAGTTTGGGCTTTCCTTCGGATCCACGGGCAAACTTACCCGTCCCAGCCACACACTCACACCAGCAACAACTCCACTTCTTACAATTAGTATTTGGGCCAAACTGCATATGGATATTGTTTCACTCGTCCCTTTAATTCTACTTTCCAAAATCCACCGTCCCACAACACACACGCATCCAGAGCTCTTCATTCATTCCATCTGTAAACATAGAGAAGGACTTCTAACCAGAATTTAGAACACCGCAGTCCATTTCGGATCAAAGCGTGGGCTAAGAAGCAAAGTGAAGGGAATGCAGAGCAATTCGAATAAACTATTTGCCTAAAATTATTTTAAAAAGGGGAAATTTTGAGCCTTTTAATGACAGAATGTAGGTATGTACGTACAGTATGGAAATTTGCATCACTTTGAGAGCATGTAAAAAGACATTTTTGCACCTTTCAAAAGCACGCACAAATGATATTTTGCATTGATTTAAAACATTCCTAAACACGACCTTCTGTACCTGTTTAAAAACATATCAGGATATTTTTTAAACTTTAAAAAGTATGTAAATAGGACGTTTTGCACCGTTTTAAAAGTATGCAAAAACTAAATTTTTTAGACATTTAGAAAGCTTACAAATATTACATTTGGCAACTTTTGAAAACATGCAAATAGTATATTTTGTAACTTTTAAAAACATGCAAATAGTCCATTTTGCAACTTTTGAAAATGTGCAAATAGGACATTTTGCAACTTTTGAAAACATGCAAATAGTACATTTGGCAACTTTTGAAAACATGCAAATAGTACATTTGGCAACTTTTGAAAACATGCAAATAGTCATTCTGCAGCTTTTGAATTTGCATGTGGAAAACCGTTAGAACGAATTGACGTAAATGACCTTTCAAAGGCATGTGGTAAATATGATGTGTAGCTTTTAAATAAAATGTAAAAGCGTCCATTTACATCATTTCAAAAATATCCCAAAACATTTGGTAGGTATCTTGGGTCAATAATTTTAGAAATAGGCAAATACGATATTTGACATTTCGCACATTTTGAGAACATTTACCGAGGTAGGTAGATAATTAGAAAAAAGACTGTGTGCAAAAGCTTCGAAAGAAATGAAGCCCCTTTCTTTTTAGAAATATGTACACATTGTCAAAGAGTGAAATATACACTTTGCATTTAAAGCTCCGATATATTATGTTTCTTGATACGGCTATCATATCTGTGTATCTACTTTACTTGTGTAATGGGTGGCGGGTGTTTGTGGGGCTCAGGCTCTGGTTTGTGTCTCGAATAAAGTTGTTGTGAAATGGAGAGGAGACGGCGAGTGTGATTTAGTCATTTCCACTCCGCATTTTCACTCTCTCCCGACAGCCTCTCGTCTCTCACTGTCATTATCAAACAACAAACATACGCGGACCAACTCCTCCACTTTCCACACACAACTCCCTTCAGTCCGCCATTATCTCCTTCATGACTTTTTGGACCCACAAGACCGGCACTGTACTCAAATCCCTACTAACGATAAGCAAGGTGGTCGTGGTTACCGCACATCTACGACTAAGAGTAAGTTCCCAAGGAAACTAATCCTAAATCTTAAGATTACTTAAATTCTAGAGTCTACGTAGCATTTGTCGAAAAAGAACCACTAATCAAATAAGAATTTGTTTAAATACAATTTTTTGAATAGTTTAGTACAAATGGAAGAACGGCAGTTTATGTAAAACTTGCATCATTTTCTCAAGTGTCAGTTTCTTACAAAAACACTTTTGAAAAAACGCCATTTTCACATACAAATCCTTTTTAAAAATGAATTTTCCTAACTTTGAACAAAAATACTTTCTAAAAACTCTAGTTTCTTCAAAAAAACTGTTTTGAAGCTCGCGTTTCTATATAAATGACTTTTTAAAAACCCATACTTCTTTAAAAACATTTTTCTACAACCCATAGGTATCCACACACTTATGTCTAGGCAACGTGTACAAATGTAAATGAAAAAAACACTTTGTAAAAAGGTCAATTTCTTTTCAAACGCTTTTCTAAAACACATTTTTCTGTATAAATGACTTTTTTTAATGCACATTTTTTTTAAATACAGCATTTTAGAAAGCATACCTCATTAGAAACGTCATTTCAAAAATCCTTGTTTTGGAAAAAATAACTTTTTAAATGAAGGGAAAGTCTAAAATCAGTCAAATCTATGTACTTTTGTATTTGGGTTATATTTCTAAGACACCCCTATTAGAAAGTGAACTGTGAAATAGGAGAATTGCTCATGCTTTATTCACTGTAAACCAGGGCCTTTTAAGCTTACTGGACTGTCCGTAGTCTGTGCTGTGTAATCCGAGATTGACGGTGCAGGTGGTTACGTTATGTAAGCGTCTAGGCAGATTCTCGTTCTCCTTTTTGTACATAGCTCGTAAGCCTTTCCCTTTCTCTGTCGCTGGGCCGTGTGGCTGGTGTATGGAGTCTGGAAATGGAGAGGAAATGAGTATAAAATTTAAATTGGAATTCCTTGTGTTTTCATCATGATTTTCTTATAGGTAATTTTAGTAATTTAGTTTGACACAAGTCAAGGCTACCTTCCCAGTCCTTCCTCCTCGTCCTCTCTTCATGTATTTAGACGTTTATGCAGGCTCACTCCCTACCGTCTGTTTATTTTGTTTGTTTCGTGGAGGAGAGAGTATAATGTACACTTGATAATAACTTTTGTTAATTTAGTCTTTGAGAAGGTAGGAAGGATATTTAATATTTATTGACGGCATCTCGGCCCTCGTCGCTTCTTAACTACCCACCTGCTCTGAGAAGCAAAGTGAAGCTTTCCCTTGGGGCTTCCTTTCTCCGTTGGTTGTAGCAAATTTAATTATTATTTTAACGTTAACTTTCGAAATGACGATCAGTTTTTGATACTGCAACCGTTGCAAAAAAACTAACTTACTGATTATAGCTATGCCAATATTTCTTTGCTTCTCAGCCCAAGCTCGGATGCTCTTCATAATCTATATTAAAAACAACAAAGGAGAAAGATACATATGGCAGTGATGGAGAGACACACTAATATATTATACTTTGGTCTTTAATTTTGTTGTGGGGGGTGAAAGCACATTGGAATTCCTATATTAATGAAAGGGAAAGGAATTAAAACTCGTATATTGAGTTTCCGAGTATTTCGGAGAATTAAAGTTGGAGGTTTGTAGATCATTACAGTATGTGTGTGTGTGTGTGTGTGTGTGGATTGAAATCATCACGTTATTTAGATTACATACACACAGAGCTGAGAATTTATTAGAACGTGAGAGTGTGTAAACATTTGGAGTTACGAACAACAAGTTACGAAGTAGCCATATACATATAGATTACACACCCGTCCTTCCAAAAAACATGCCAATTTCCCAATGTATTCATTACTTGGTTTTAATTAGCAATGTAGAAGGAAAATTAATAAGTCTAATAATACGCAATAATGATCACCTTCGGGGGAAGATTGAGACTCTGAGACCTGAGACCTGAGACTGACTGGCACCAGATTTCGTGTCTTGGGCTGAGATCTGGTCGGCGTCTGTTTCCTTTCATAAATTAATTTTCATAAAATCAAATTGGAAGGGAAAGTGGGTCGTTGATGCTGTCAATGTGGCGGTGGCTGTCGCTCTCTTGTCCTTTCCACGGCTCCGCATCAGTCACGGAGGAAGGGAAGGTAGACGTACATTTAAAATCAGTTGTATGGCTTCAGGCCCATACACGGTAATATTTGAAATGGCCCTGCCCTGGATGATTCCCTACAACTCTCTGTCGCCTCCATCCATCTCGACTCAATTTCTTCTGAGTCACTCAGACTCTTCCAGCACTTTTGTTTACTTTACACGGAGCTGTTAGATTAGGATGGCTTGGCTCCACTGCCTCGTCATAAACGTCTATCGTCGCTCTTTCTCTCTCTCTGTCTCTGTCTCTCTTTGCTTCCTCCATGCAATCCGATACGTGAGAACTAGAAGTTGAAAGCCTTGTGTCTACATGGTTGCTGGAGGTAGGACTTGTAAGACGGGAGCTACATAGTGTTTTTAATCGATTTCCACATGTAGTTTGTCAAAAGCCAGTTCCATCCAAAATCCTAGAAGTACACCTTCACAATCAGTAGAGACAAGTCAGTGTCTGTGTGTGTGTGCACTGACACTGGCACTGGAGACAAGGGAATAAATTAAAGCAGTTTTAAACAAGTAGAAAAATTTAAATACACTGCCATAAAAATAAGCCACCATAAAAATATACGTATGCAGACCAAAGCATGGGGCTTTAAAATGAGCTGGGAGGGTGGCTGGCTTTTCAGTTGACTTACTACGCCTCGATGATCGTAATCGTAATCGTAATCATAATCATAATCATCGTAATCGTGATTTAGATTGGGAACGCCTTGTAATTGTAATCTGATGGGTGATTTAATAACAATAGTAATAATAATAATACTAGTAATAATGGAAGCAATAATACTAAAAGGTAGTTGTGATTGAGAAGGAAAGGTGAATGATTGAGCAACTTAAATCATTTCTGGTCTCTCATGGTTTCTTTAGACTTCGGGTTAGCAGTTAAGGGCATGGGGGATTTTCAAATATGACGTTGTGAAACTTGGTATTTTAAATTCTACTTTTTCGAAAAGTTTTATCTTATTTTGATATTTTTTTAAAAACAGGCCTGTGTCGTATATTGAAATTTTTCAAAAAGTTAAAATACTGTTTAATTTTTTTTTTCGATGGCTAAAAATTAATAAGCTCGTAATTTTAATAAGGATGCTTATACGAGCATACGAGCATTACATAGTATGGGTACTTATAGGGAGGGAAGAAGTGAGAAGTCTCACAAGTGAAGTACAGTACAGTACAAGGGATCCTTTTGTATCATCTGTAAATTAATTCGTCGCCGCGTTTTTTTTAACAAGCGAAAGACTCGACGACGCAATGCAAGTGTGGACGGCGGGAAGTAGAGACTCCTTCTTTTTTAAAGACTTTTAAGAGAATTTCCGATGGAAGTCAAGATTTGTGATGGACGGACGGACGGACGGACGGAAAGGGAAAGAAGAATAGATTTCAGTTCCACTTTCAGACTTGCAATCCTTCACATGGAAATGATGAGGACGACTGTGAGACAGATTCAGCAATAAAACTCACAGAGCGTTCATTATTATATGCCTGCCGTATGTAGACTGCAGGGGTGGAAGGGGGAACCCGTCTCAGTCCGGATGATAGAGACTTGACAGGGGATCGACCGTCTTTCCATTTACATACAAGAGAGGCGTAGAGCGTCACATTTTGACGAAGGGTGCACACGGGACAGGCTTTACAATTATAATGTTTCTTAAAAACACCATTGTTGAAGGTTTTATGTATTCGGATAGCTTCTGATTTAAACAATTCGGCAGCTTTAAGCAGGCGTGCTTGGGTGAGCGGTTAGGACTGCAGACTGGAATGGAAATTTCCAGCCTCAGACCGAAGCTTCA
>JAQFZC010004067.1:0-16985 GCA_034695205.1 Dicyrtoma fusca | reverse complement strand
TTCCCAGTTGGACGTTCATGCGAATCCGAATGGAGACCCAGCATGTTCGTCAAACGGCTTGAAAGCCGCGGACAATGCCTTTGGTAAGAGGTCCCTTACGGACACATATAGTAGTTTTACAAAGGACCCTTCGGCAGTAGTTCTGGCCGAGGAGGAGTCGACAATAGAAATGTCCGAAGCCAAGAAATTGGCGCTGGGAGAGTTCTTGGAAACATACGAGGGTCGGGGGAAGCTGGAAGAGATTCGAACAGAGATTCTCAAAAAGCGAGAGGAAGTGGAGAGCCTCCAACATACGCTTACTGGCAATGAGATTAACATGGGTACTGAATTTCTAATCAAATTTTAGTTTACATACAAATGATAATTTGAACTGAAATAATTCTCAAGCATATTGACACTGCACTGTTGTAGGATCATTATCGGAAATTTACAACCGAACCAAGGCAGATGGCTTAAGTAAAGACTCTGAAAATTTAAAAAATGCATTAGAATCCCAAGAACGAACTTATTATATGCAAACCAAGCGCCTTCAAAATGCAAAAGCGGAACTGGACGCCAAACATGAGGTCCTTAAGGTCATGTACCGTCAACTTATGGCAGAGTTTGAACATTGGTGGCAGTACACTGCGAAATGTATGCTCAATTATTTCCAGTTGCTAAATCAAAACAAACTGTTTCATTGGAGATCAATAGATCTAAAACTGATGCTCAATTTTTATTTTTTTTAAAAAAATCTTATTGACTCTTTCTTCCGTTTCACTCAGATAAGCCGTCATGTGATAAGTCGGGTGGAAGTAGTCCAGCAGTACAACTAATGACCAGTGCATTTAAAAAGGTTTTATTTTTTACATCTATGATAATTTTTTCTTTTATTTTTGATTTGGTCTGGTGTAGACAAAATCGGCAAAAGGACTGAGGATAAATATAGAAATTGTTTTTCAAAATAAAATTTCCTTCCAGATCCTTTTGCCAGCTATCGTACTGGAACTGTGTCAAGAGATAGAATCATTTATTGTCTCCACTTCTTGCAAAAGGCGTTGAACTGACAGAGTTATTTGTGCTAGTTAGATTTTCAAATTTTGTAGTAGTTGAAAAATTATGCTTAGGAAGCATAACCAAAAATTTTATGTAAAACCCCCTAAATCTATCGTATTTTCTCAAAACTGAAAAATAAAATCCCAGTAGAATGCTAAATTCACTAAATTGGTAATGATACAACAAGAACAAAATTATTCCCGTGCCGATTTTAGTCAATAATTCGTTAAATTGTCATATTTGATTTCAAAGTCTGTATTTCACATGTTTCCAATTATTTCTACAGCTAGCTGATGACGGTCTTTTCTATAGAGCAAAATTTTAAAATATAATAGTAATTTAATTCAAATCTGGTGTACATACTGTACTTCTCGTGTACAGAGCAAATCCGAACAAAATTGTCATATAATACTTTGTTGTAGCCGGAAGTGGAGACAAAGAAATACGGGTCATCAAACCCAATAGTGTCTGAAAATCCTCGGAACCACCCGGGAATGGACAGGACTAACGAGGGAACCGACAAAGGGAGCCCCCATGGGGAATTCAGTAAAAGGTCGTCCTTACAACACAATCCACCACCTTTGCCTCCATCTTCTGAAAATCCGAGTCAGAATACTGGATTTGGTAGTGGCAATCTAAACAATGATTCAGTTACTAAAGATATATTAGTCATTATTTATTGGGAAAATACACACTCACCATACGATTATACTAATTTAACTAATTTAATTCTTTTTTAAAAACTCAGTGCCAGTCACAGCCCCAGGACCGTATGGCCCTCCACCGTCTCCGTGGTCAGATCCAGAAGCGAACAACCCTAATTTGAGTAATAGTAATGATAACAATAATTCGGATGAGTCAGAAGCTGAAGGAAAGTTGTGCATACACCTTACGGGGGATCAAGAAACAGATAATGAAATTCTTAAATTTTACAAATTGAGGAAAAAAGCTGCTTCCAAAATCAATCAATCTATGGAAAATACAACTACTACTTATTGATTCATACTACAAAGTACTATAATTATTCCGGTTACTAGTTACAATTTCCTAGTTACAAATATAATGGTATATTACTATGTACATGGTCGGTATGGAGGAGAAGAAACAAGTTTTACAGTAGTTTGTAATGAGTAATTACAAATGCAAGTATGTGTACACATTATGTATTATTTAATGCGTAAATTTTATGCATCTTCATCCTACGCGAACAGGAAATATTTGTCTTATATTACCTACCTATATAAGTCAGGATTAAAGAACATTATTTGTATTAGTAGAAAATAAAATACTGTATTACGTGACTAGTGAGTAAATAATCTGTTACCAAGCTATATAGTGACATACCGCTCTGAGCTAATATATAATTATCTATGTATATCCCTCAGCCATTATTTAAGCTAGCCCTCTAAGGCTCTCAGGCCACTTAAGAAATAGCTCAGAGCGGTAATTACACATAATTCTCTATTGCTTGGTTACAGACTGGCAAACTACCCTTCAAACAACTTACAAACTATTTGGAAGAGCGAAAAATATTCAATAAATTCTTTCCATTTTGTTCTACACAAATATTATTACTACATGCCGTTAGGAATTACACGACAAGCATATTCGGAATTTTTTCTACATAGGCATAGTTGAGCAAATAGCACTTACGAATAATAAGTATAAACCAGTGAAGACTTATTTTATGAAATTGATTTGTACGGAAACAGTTGAATGGGTTTTGTTTTGAAATTTTGTTTCCCTAATTTAAAAAAAAACAAACGGAGTGCGAATGAGGGCTCAGTTCACGTCTGGCAGCTCCGTTATTTAACAGGAAGCCCTCAAACTTCTTTTGAAAGTGGGGTTTTGTGCCCTACCGTAAATCGTAGGCCATGTGTCTGTAACTGGCAAAATACGATAATAAATGGGTTACGTTTTGAAATTTTGTTTCTATAATACAAGAAGCTACTATGTATTTGAAAGAACCTTATTCATTGTTCTGCTTGTTCAGTAGGAGAATTATTTTTTTCTGTCTTTGACGAACCTGATTACGCCGCTGAAATTAGACGGGACGAATTTTAATGAGGATAAGTTGTAGCAGACAAACACAGTAGACACAACAATGTGCTCATACGGTAAAGTAAAAGCAAAGCTTCAGTTGAGTGACACATTCTACCCGGGGAATCACAGTCAACAGTACTCCAACACCCTCCATGCCATTTGGGAACTCTATCCCTTCGTCTTCCGCATCAACGACAACAATGTCCCCGGACAAACGTCCCTGCACATCCTCGAGAGCGTCTGCAAGGAAAGAGGCTGGAAGGAGTTCGGGGAGGATGATGGCAACACTCCCGGCGGCAATATTCTGGGCTGGAATTTGTGGTGGTGCTCCGTGGTGATGATGCACACGCAGACGAGGTCACTCTACTCATGGCAGTACACGAACCACATTCCCAAAGCTATTCATTTCTGCAATAAGGAGTATTTGGCCAGGTCACTAAAACACAAATTATCATTAACATAAAACGAAATAAAATACGATACGAAAGAGAACTTCGAAAAATCTATTTGTACCTTTTAGCTTCGTGAGAAACATGGAGGACAGATATGGCACAATTTTTCGCTTCTGCCCCCGAACATTTACGTTGCCCCGTGAATTAGAAGCCTTAGAGAGGGAACATGAAGCTCGGACCCTAATGACTAGCAATGAGCAAACGGCCAATTCTGTTAAAAACATCGCCCAAATACCACCGAAACATAAAACAACTACTCGAAACTGTCTTCATTTAAATCCAAGTCTGGCAAACCACGAGCATAACAGTGGAATGGACGCCAGTGGTGACAAGCATACTACAGAAATGTCAGATAAATACCCCCTGAAAAAGACCACCTTTTTGACGAACAAGCCCGTTTGGATTTGTAAGCCAGTTGGAAAAAGTCAAGGACGAGGAATTTGCTTAATCGATGACCTCACCAACCTCCCTAAACATCCAGTCACTGTCGTCCAAGAGTACATAAGCAAACCACTACTCATCTCCGGATATAAATTTGACCTTCGCCTCTATGTGACCATTGTGTCCGTCACCCCACTCACCATTTATGCTTACAGGTAAATTCAACATTTTCAAAAAAAAACCTAAGTTAAAATTCAATTTTAAAACCTATGCTCGTTGTTCCACAACTCCCCAAAACATTAAAATGTTGTTAATTCTTTTGGCTGCTTGACTTTAGGGAAGGTCTCACACGCTTTGCGACCGAACCCTACGACCTGGACAATCTTACTAACAATTTCTCACATCTTACAAATTCATCTTTAAATAAACTCAGCCCAGGCTATGAGAAGGACAAGGAGGGAGTGGGCCATGGCTGCAAATGGACTCTAAGGAGACTTCGACAATATTTAAACAAAAATAATTCCCTTGAAAGTTCGACGTCAGACTGGCTGATGTGGCAAAAGATTATGTCCATCATTGTACTTACGATTCTGGGTGAGGTGGGGCAGCACGGGATTCCGCTTCCAGGGGCAAGGAACAATTTCGAATTCCTGGGCTACGACATTCTGATTGATTCGAAGCTGGAGCCATGGTTGTTGGAGGCTAATTTAAGCCCAGGCCTCGGGGGGGATTGCCTTGTGGATGAGTTGGTGAAGAAGCCGATGCTTCATGACCTATTTGACCTCCTTGGACTCCCAGACGGACGACCTTACGTCTCCCTAGTTCCCGTGTCATCCCTTCAGAAAACGGACGATTCCAGCGTCATTGCCATCGATGAGGGCTCCAGCACAGCAATCAAGTACACAACGGAGGCTCAGCTTCAGGAATCCGGACAGCAAGGTGAAACTCAAGACCAATCGAGAGCATTAAACACAAACTTTGAAAAGCCACAATGCCAAAAATACTCTTAGGGATCATCCATACTTGGCGCATACATGTTTTTTAAATTATCCTAGCATGTCCTCTACAAAGGGGGAAAAACGTATTACATAATGTAATGGGAAGTGTTATGTCATCATGAGCGAAAAAGTTTCTTAGATTCTTTTACATCTCACTCAGCAAAAGTAGACTTTTCTCGAAACTTAGAAACTTTGTCGTTTTGAAAATGACTCATTAAGCGCTTTTATGGCATTATAGATTATACAGCCCTCCCCTCCCCCTTTTTGTATAATTATGGAAACGACGCAATGTATGGACGATCCCTTAGCCCCTGCAGCACCGTCCCTAATGAATAGCTTTTAACAGTGACCATCAAAACTAAAGCAGCTGACAAAGACGTTAACGGTAACCCTTCTGAAAAGGAAAATGTCGACGAAGCTGATAAACCAAAATGTAAGAGTTTCGAACAACGAGAAACAGATTTAAAATTACCTGAAACAGCAACCGATAAAAAACAGGAGCCCAGTAAACTGAGCAAGGGAAAATCCAACACGAAAATTAGTGAGAAATTACAACAGCGACTCTCGGATGCCACAGCTATTTACGGTAAAAGTCTTGGAACTGCATTAGCCAAAAGGCAGCTCTCCAATTTGAATCTAAAAAGTAAAACTCGCTCAGTTTCTACCCACTTTTCGGAAATTACCAGTACTGGTCCCGGATCTACTGCTGAGACTGATACTTTTTACGCCCAAAAATTCTTTGCGTCAACGGACTGGCTGGGAACTGCGACTAGTTCCATTCTTAATTCCAGTAATTCCACGAATTCGACTCCAGCAAAGAAGTCAAAGTCAACAATCCCACATCGAGCTGGCGTCGGACTCAAACGTCGTTCCTGGTATGATTCCCCCGAGAGGTATGGTGACTGGATACGGATTTTCCCATTCGATTCTCTCAGCTTTCAAATGACTAGGGGCCTCTATAATTCGGATGTCAAGGTTATTATCAATCACTTAAAAGCCTACTTAAAAAAGGCTGAAGAATTATTCACGAAGGAGCCCGGGAATTCGGATGAATTCTATAATGACAGGATAAGAGAGGAAATACCTTGGAATTCAGAGCTTTGGCTTCCCCCTAAATCAACAGAGAAGAAAAAAACACAATAATTTCAAAGTTAACTTGCTGCGTGGCTTTATGTTGTGCATATGTAGGTGTAGCCTAAATAGCCTTTTTAGCCCTAATACTGTCAACGGTTATTTCGACACCAAAATAATCCCTTCACATCTATGCGTACAACTTACCAAAATTTACAAGTACCTATTCAAAATAAATCAAGTTTGAATTTTATGCCCCCTGACCTTACAAAGTGTTTTACTAGTTATTTAGTTCTAAGCCTTTATTTTTACAATAATTAAATATTATATTTAAATTCCGAACATGCATAAACTGGGCACTATGTACTGACTGCGGGTATTTATGACTTTAATGGATTACACGGCAAAGGTGGGCAAACTAAAGTGCATGCTTTCTTACAACCAAGATATGTATTTTAAGTATAACCATACTTTTCTCCGCTTTTTAAAGATTCGATCGTTCATTTTATTACTCTATACTAAAATAACACAAAGGTTATTTTTAACGTTTGATCTTTAATAATAATAATTATGATGAAAGATTCCAGAAACCAAAAAATAGGGTGTAACACAAATAATTATAATAATACACTATTTAGGCCAGAACAAAATATACAGTAATTAGGTATTATCTTTTCTTTTGCAATTTCTACCGAAAGGCATTACGAACCCATCACTTATGCAAAAAAATGGGTGTCCATTTGTAAAATCTCATCATACGATGAGGCCCGACTGACTAGTGAGCCCATGGATGCCAATTTCCAATTCTTTGAAAAAGTCCATCTGGAACCTATCATTATGATGGGTTCCCAATAACCATAAACGCCACAAACCCATCATTTTAACTATTAATAATGAACTTTTTTATGAAGCGTTCTCCAGGTAGGTTTCTTCGATAGAGTGTACCTACTTTTAAAACGGTCCGTTGTAGTTTGTAGGTAGTAATTACGTAATACTTTTTAAGCCAACCCCTTCAAGCCACGCCCCCTGCAGGTCGCATAAGGTCAGCTTCCAAGTTAGCTCTCTCTTGATTGGTGAATAGCGTAAAATCTATGGCAGGCAGACTCGGTAGTGCGGACGAAGGAGAAGCGACAGTATGTGCGTGGACTGGATTGCTCGTGGGGGTTTCTGTCCCGTCTTTGCCCACCACTGCAGTGTACATACTGTGGGACGGACTGTGGGCGAAAGGGATGCAAAGTATAGCCATCTGCAGCGGTAAGAATGTTCCCACTTAAAAATTTTTATTGTCACACACAAACATATTCCAGCGCCTCGTCCAATCTCCAAAAATAAATAATCAAAAATGTGACTAATTTCATCCTAAACTTGAAATCACCCTAAATTGAAAACAAGACAGTTCCGAGTGTGTGATTTAATCGAATTTTGTCAGTGTTCCCTGTGCCCTTTGACCTTTACTCTGACGTTTTGTGACATTTAAAATTGACGGATATTCCTTCCTTGAGGAATTTGATCGGGTAGGTCTAGGTTGTAGGTCGGGTTCAGTTTTCAAATTTGGAAGAAGAATCAAGAATGGCGATGGTCGATGTCGATGTGGATTTCGAGAGGCTCATAGAATGGCTTGAATAAAATATTAATCAGAATCACAGGCTCAGTCGGCGGAAGGAATATTACTGTTTTAATTTCCTGTCTCGGTCAACAAATTCAGAATTATTATTCTTGAGTGGGATTGTCAAAAGTCAAGTCAGTGGGCGATTGATTGTGGGGAATCGAGTAGGTCTTTTTTTTAATTCAAGCTGTTGCGTTATAATTATAATAACATAACGACGTGATTTAAATCATCATGGAAATGGACACGGAGATTACGGTGATCGAGCCGCCACCGGAATTCCCTGCCGAACCGCCTAGGTCATGTTGCATTGGTGGTTGTTCCTCTACAAATGAAAAATCAAAGTCTGAGCATCTCCTATTCATGCCCAGCCCTTCACTGTCCTTTTTTAAGTAAGTCTTGAGCTTTTTAGTACTGTCAAATTATTATTCCGTTGATTGTATGTATGTTTGATAGTCTGTTGGTATATTAACGTTTAATGGGGGTTGACAACTAATAAAAATTGTCTGTTTTAACTTTTCATTGAAGAATGCCAAGTCAGCCTTTCGGTTTACGTCAAGCTTGGATAAATATAATTCGTGCAAGTCGAAGTGAACCAGAGTGGCTACCAGATGATAATGTGTTCGTCTGTAATCTTCATTTTCATCCTCATGAAATTGTTATCCCGGTGGATGAGACTACTGCCCAGATTGATTTTTCGGATGGTAAAAATATTGTTCCTTCTCTAAGACTTGGAGATTATGGTGTCACTAAAATAGGGGATAATGACGATGAGGATGACACTGGGGGGAATGACATCCTGGATGACGTTAATTTTGTCAAAGGTGAGGGCTATTTTCCTTGTTAAAAGTTGTATTATTAAGCTGTGCAGATATTTTACAAGGCTAATGATAATGCAGTATTCATTTTCAAATAGTTATGCCGTTCAGCGTGAAGGATGATATGACGTACTATGTATGTATTCTACTTTGAATCGGAAAAAACAAAATACTAATAATAAAAATTTGTATTTTCCTGTTTAGGCGACTTGCAGACATCCTTCAATTTTATTCCCATGAAGGTTAAAGAGGAGCCGAAAAGTGAAGATGAGTATGACGATAGTAGTCTTAATCATACTTTCGATGACGAACAGCCTTGCTCTTCGTCTTCCATCATAAAGCCGGGTATGGCACTTTGAATCTTCTTTAATGCATTCTGATTAAGCTCGTTTCAGCATTGTGAAATAAGACTTATAAGTGAGGTTACCATAATAGACTTTTATTTTGAGTTTTTTTTAATACATCGGAAAACTGTTGGATACTTCAATCACAGGAAAGCGAAAACCGAAGCCGACGTGGAGTCTCCGTGAACTGTGGGATGATGATGAAGAGCGTGGCAATGAGCGAGAAGAAAATGATTCCAGTGAATACGAACCAAGCTCCGACTCCGATTCAGACAGTGATACAGAACGTAGAAGGAATCGTAACCGAGCTCGGGATGGCGATTACGATGATGGAATGGATGATGATGGAATTTTAAATTCATCCAAGAGACCTAAACTATCCACTCCAAGTCAAAAGTTCATTCTTCAGTCCAGTAATAACTCAGTCAATAGTTGTGTTACTCCAAAAACACACAATGCACATAAAACACCTGGTGCAAGCCCGAGTAACTTAATTCGGCAAAAGCAACTTTTCCGTCCTGGGGGACATTCTGTTCCGAATAAAGTTGTTCAATCAGGTAATAGGATAATACCGAGTTTGTAAAATAATTAGGTACGTAAATTTGGTTTCGTAGTTGGTCTGGGTTTCATTTCTGAATTTTTGACTCTCAACTTCTGTCTGTACATTAGAATTAATGTCACGTATTTGGAAACTGAACATTGTCAAGGATGCCGGATGTAAGAATATACACACTGACTAATATGGGCATTGTTTTTTCTTAGGTTCAAATCCGAATTTTTTAAATTTTCAACTGAAGACTCTAGGTCAAGTTAATCGATCTCCAGGAGCAGGAATGACTGCATCTTCACAGTTTATTCAGCAAAGGAAAATGGGATCCTTACCGTCGTCAACACCCACTACAGCAAATTTAACATTTGCTAGGAAACGAACTGCAATGCCACACATACCACCTACAGATCCAATCGTAGAATTAGTTACGCTCATGCAGCAGATTCAATCGAAAAATCGTACTACTTTAAAGGACAGTGATTTCTATGATCAGTGTATTGCACTCTTTAATAAAATCTTTGATCGCCTTAAAAATTTTCCACCTTCGGAAACGAAAAAAAATATTTCTCTACAGCTCTCAGTTCTAGTTGACATTGCCAAGCAGCGGAAAAATCAAGGGAATTCAACTGCAAATCAAGTTCATTTCTCTCTGGTGTCCAAGAAGATTCTAGAGATACTCTTTGCATGGCCCAAGGACCCTCAGACTCGTCCCCCTGTCATCCCCAACACCAGTACATTATCCAATATTCGAATCAATGCAAAACATATCGTTCAAGCTGTCCAAAAATCAAATTCCGGGACAGCGCCAGGACTAAGATCTCCACCCACAACAACCCCGTACGGACATATGACCAAGCTCATGGAAAATAAATTCAGTCTCAATTCTGGCACTGGGAACCAAGTTCGTGTGACGACTGTGCAAGACGTAGCGAAAGGCTCGAATCTCCTTAGCAGTAAAAATCTTATCAATCTCCAAAGGTCAGCCGCTGCCAATACAACTCCGTCCCCTTTGAAACCAATGCCCCATTTGACCAGGAAAGGATCAACTTCCCAGGAACCAGAAATTGTTACTCTGAGCGATGACGATGATGAGGATGACTCTGGTTTTTCTCCCCTTATCGAAAGTGTCACAACTTTAGCGCCAGGTCATATCCAGTCAAGATCGCCAATGCCAAGTCTTGCCTCGTCACCAAGCATACCCAAGACCCCTAGCACACCAACACCAGTACATAAAAATAACAGTAATATGTTAAACAATAGACGGACTTCCCAGCCAGCCTCAGACACTTCTCCCGTTAAAGTTATTCATTCCTCAACAGTTCTTGAAAAGTTCGCCCAGTTTACGAAATTCGTGTTGGACTCGGAAGTTCCTCCGCCTCTATCAGCGGATCAAGCCCAGACAATCCATTGGATGGGACACGAAGACATGCTAGACCCTCCTGAACCCAATGATCCCCATAGTGAACAGGATGGAATGGGAACAGGTCCTGCCGTAGCTTCCACTATGCCTACTCTCCCCCTGGGGAAGTACCCTCCAAATGTTCCTATCGTAATCAGTTCTGTTCCGAAGGACCAAGTAAAACAGATTGAAACTCAGCAACAGCAGCCGGTTCAGAAACAGCCTCACCCGAGTCCAAATCAGATTATTGCAGCTGGAATAAGAAATGCGTTGAAAATCTCTGTAAGTCAAAATCAGTCTGTCGGTAGAAATGGGCCTCGCTTTACACTAGCTGGAACCGGTGGAACAAGGTTTTCATCACCCGCAACGCCAAGTACTGTGTCAAATCCACGCGCATCTATGTCAGCTTTGTTCTCTCAACAACTACGTCATTTAGCTGCCCATACTAATCAGAATCCTGCTCCAGGTTGGTCTGGTCCAGCTCATAATGTTAATGGTTCTCAGTACCAGCACCAGTACCAGTACCAGACTAATAATATAATGGCCCAAAATCTCGTGGACAACTCTGCTGTAGCCATAGGATCTCTACCTAGTTCTGGCATTGGCCTTCCTATTCCTGGCAACAATAATGTCAGTCAGCGAATCGTACTAGTAACAAAAGGTAATGGAGCTCCTACCTATGCCATTATCACCACCCCGTCCTCGTCCAGTCAAACTTACAGCAGTTCTGGTTTAAATCGCTCAGATGTCAACACAATTCCCATTCCTTCTCCATACCAAGCACATCAACAGGTACCACTCTTAAGACCGCCTGTACCCGTAACAGGGCCAGTTCCCGGTCTAGCAAATCATAATAACGTTAATGTTCAGCAAAAGATTTCTGTGGTCCAACGAAAGCCGAATGCTGATGAAGAAATTATCTTACTCTCAGATGATTCAGATGAAGAATCTCAAATCAGTACCAAGAATAGAGTGAGCACTACTACTGCAGTAACAACAGCTACGATTGCGACATCAATTATGACAACTTCGAATAATTTTATCTCCTTAAATTCTAAGCAAGTAAATACGGTGAATAGTATGAATGCATTGAGTCATGTGAACAGTACTAGTGGTAGCAGTGCCATTCCCAATTTGAACTACTGTGTCAACCCTTCTACTTCTATTCCCGGGAATTCAGTTGTTAGTGAAAATGCTAGTTTAAGTGTAGCGAATCCTGTAGTGGCTGGCATCGGTCCTAGCCTTGAAGACCAAAGTGTGTTTGATGACGAAATGTTACTTGGAATCTAAATCTAAGTTTTGTTAATTATGATAAAAATTAATAAGATTACAAATAGAGAGATCTAAACATAATATACTGTATTACAAAATATTATTGTATTAATGGATTCATGATGAATAACTGTACAAAGCATTTGTGGAGGTATGTATCCTTGTGCACGCTATGAAAAAAGTATGGTAAATTAATACTTGTACTTGTGGTTGTAATTGCGTGATTACTTTTTCACTATTCATTGTAGTATGATTTTTACGAAGGAACGTGTAATCATAATTAATATTCCCTATTATATGTTAAATGGTAAAGACCTATGCATTTGCATAGGTATATTTAGCAAATAAAAATTCAATAAATGTATCGCTCTTTAACATAACGGTGATTGTAATGAATGACCTGTTTAGTAATATTTTCTCTGATTCTTGATTATATTTTTGAAGTAATAAAATAACAATAGGGAGCTGGGGGGCCACGCTCTAATACTCCTTTATACCATGATGGAAGTAGTGAAGTGACCGTAACTGACCCCCAAGCCCCCGAATACAAAAAGCCTAGCGAGCTTTAAATAATTAACTAGTTAAGGCTAAATTCTAAATGCAACCATGAGTGAGTGACAAAAATATTAAAAACTACGGCAAAACAACGACCAGTTCAAGATAAAAAGTAAACTACAGTCCGGATTTCCCTACACTCAATTAGCGGCTAGCGGGTAAAAAGATGTGAAGCTTGCATTATTTTCGGTTCTCGTCTTTCATATGACATGAGGAAGTCAAATGCCCTACTTGTGCATTCGAGGCTTTTCTGTGGGTCAAAGAAACGTCCGTGTGTTAGATGTACGAGGACCAATGGACCAAATGTCAAATGTCCGGTTATAGTGATTGAGACCGTTTTTATTTGACAAGTTGTTTGTTTTTTTTCTATAATTTCAAATCGATAATTTTTAAACATATCTTTCTACTTCCTGCCTGGTTTGAAAGAATTTTTAAACTGCTTAAAAAAAGGTAAACCACTGTTTTTAAATTAACTTAACTAAATTAACATTATTAACTCCAAATTAGGTTTAAAAACAAAAGTTCATTTTTATTCAAAATCTAGAATTTTAGCCTATCAGAGAGCATAGCACTAAAGTATTGTGTAGGTGAGAATTTAGAGGTTTTGGGTCACGGAAACTGTTTTTTAAAAATCGATTAAAATTTTTGTTTTTTGGCAAAACGAGTTAAGTCCGCAAATAGTAGAGCATAGTGGACTTAACTTGCTTTGCCAAGAAGCTTTGTATAGATATGTAGTAACAAATAACATCACTATAATAAAGGGCGTCCAAATAATCGTTTTCAAGCCTCCTACAAACTCAACACTGCATATATATATTTATATTATGTAGACTTAAAAGTGTGTTTTAATTATTGTAATGTATAAATCCTGGAAATCACAATTTTGCATTCCAATAAAGGCAGATAAAAACTCATTATTTGAAGGATGTCTAAATACAGAGAACAAAGTTTTTGGCGTAAAATTAACAGGATTCGATTATTCACAAATGACTAGTTTTTTTCATCTTTTTTAAACACATCGTATAGCCGTAGACATTATATTTTTAAAAAAATATTTTTGAAACAGTCAGGACCTTTTTTTATATCACTATTAGTATTTTTATTTGTAACTACGTTTAAATGAATAAGTCTTAGCTTTCGGTTTAGGTTATTACTGTTATTAGAGAGCTAGGGAGTTAGGGAGAGAACGGTCTTTTGATTCCATGTACATAAATTCTGATCATAAATTTAAACTGAAACCACTTGACACGGGCCAGCAACTCGGTAATATGTATTTGAAAATATAATCGTATTACTTGCAGCAAAAAATGTGAAACAAGCCTTTTATGTACATTATTTCTGCAGCACAATACACTATTAACATGTTTTTAATTCAGGATCAGTACATATGTAGCTTCGGCTTTTTGAATGCAATGCATAGCAGTAATATTTGGCAAAACGATTCAAGAATAACGTGACACAATGCAATAAAACAAACATTTTTAAGCTACCCACCAAAGCAAAGCTGGGCAAACAAAGCCCTAATTTTTAAATGCGGAAATAAACGTAAAAAATACTGCGTAACATAAGGGGATATGGGAAGGGGTATTGGGGCGTATTGGCTTTATAATGCTATCAGTTAGGGAATGGGGTCAAAAGTCAAGCAACTGTGTATATAGGCTACGCAATACTTGCACAACTCTTAACGTTACAAACGAGAGTGAATTGTTGGTGAGATGTAAGATTATTTGTTTTTAGCTTACATTTTAATTTTGCTTACCAAAATCCTTCTTATCATACTTTTTGATCAGGAATTTGTATCTTATCGACTTTGTAAGTTTACCTGGTTGGTAAGGTTTCACCTTTGCTACCCACACGTATGATGCCTACTTTCGTAATCGCACACGTAAGGTCACACAGGTCACATAACCCATCATAATGATGAATTTTTAGTTATTACAAAAGTACTCTTTTTGCATAAATAATGGGTTCCAAATGAGTTTTGGTATAGTGTAAATATAAGTCCACTAGATATTACTATATTATTATTATAATATTTTATTTTAGCATTACCTCAGTTACTTATATGATATTTTGCTTACCTATATGATATGGGGGCTGTCTGAATTATATCATATTTAGCGAGGTAAGTACAACTGTATATGGTAACAAATCCAAATAAAGAGAAATGTCTTTTAGCTGTTCCAGTTACCGTGCAAGATGGTAGTTAAATATAGCAAATATACTGAGCGATTTCTTGGATATAAAAAATTGGGAACCGGACATCCTGTCTAGAGTATTACAGACCTCAAATTACTAATCAGTAATCAGCGCTATTTGCCCAGTTAACCTAAACGATTTTCTCAGACATTTCATCACACTTTAATTTTTAACGTCTATTAAATATTGGAATGTTCATTTGTTTTAAATAATGTAATTTTCATCAGCTTCAAAATCTCAGTGCCAAAATTTTGATTTTGGGATACTTAAATTAGGTACACTCCGGTCCTCGGTTGTTATTTTATTTTTCTCGTATTCTCGTATTAATAGAAGGAAGGCGGAGATGGAATTAGAGTTGTGGCAAATGTGCTAAAGATAAATAAATAAGGTAGAAAATGATGCCCTAAATTACCATTTTAATAAGTAATGGATAGGAAGGACCCTTCCATCTACCCCACCCATCTATTATTACTCAAAGTTCAAACCGATTAGAAGGGTTTTGGGATGGTAAGCTGATATTTTTACAAAAAATAACGTCCTTGAGAAAAATGCACAATAACTCTTTTAGACTATACCATTTCCTGACCCTGTTCCCTATGTCTGGGCATTTCTCATAAAATGTATCCTGAAATAACGTCTAAATCCTTTTTAGCTATTCATTTTTTTGAGGTGTTTGTTTAAATTGGAACTTGGATTGGAAAGCGAGGATTATGAAAAAGAGCTTCAAGGCTCCATACATATGTCCGCATTTAATTCTTGTATAGTACTACTTACATATATAATGAGGAAGTATTTTTAGTATTGTATTACTTACCTATGCATGCATTGGGGAAGCTTGTAGGATTCTAGCTATTTAAATATAAAACGAATCCTTTTATAACTCTGAAAACAAAACACTTTTTGTCAGCTATAATTAGATTCCCAGAAACATAACATGAGTTACTAAGTGTGACTCACCCCCATACCCCCATTGCATTGGGACACAACGGTTAATTGTTGTCCAAGTTCAAAAGTTGAAATATCAATGCTATTCCCAAATTCCCAATCATTCATTGCATAGATCCAGTGGGCCCAGTGGAAGTGGGTAACAGAATTCACAGAATTACAGAATTACAGAATAATCAAAAAATTGAGAAAGATTATTGAAACTAAAAGGTAGGCTAAACTAGGCGTTTAGAGTTGTTCAAATGAACGCGGTTGGGCAACAGTGGGGACTTTGAATTCAATCGTATTTAACTGCTTTTTCGTTTCTTGCAAGGCTTGCCTAGACTAGCGGACTAGCTACTACACTAGACTAGACCAGCGGGTGGATAAAAAATTAATGACTAGACTAGACTAGACTAGACTAGCAAAATTTTTGGCCAGCCTTGGTTTCTGTTTCTTGCTTCCTTTTTCCTTGAAGTCTTGAACTCGCTTGGATAAACTCATTTAGGTAAGAAAATCGAACTTTCACATTTCACATTTAAGATATTTAAGATTTAAAAAGTATAGTTAATAGTTTAGTGGTCAGTTCAGTTGGCAATCTGCATTCTGCATCCTTTCCTGTCGTGTTTCAAAATTTAATCCTCTGCTGACCCCGCTCTTAAAATTCTGATTAAATAGTAAGCTTTCTTCCAAGGTCTAACGCTACCTCGGGGGTGAGTGATTTTTAGCACTAATTTTTGTGTAGCGGGCATTGCATTACCCTGGTCCTGGTTACTGGTTAATCTGTAAACCTACCTAAACATTTTGTACATTTTGCCGATAAAGTTAAATGATGCGAACTTTGTTAAGTTTTTTATCCTTATTTCTTAAGACAGCTTTGAATTCAATTAACTTTAACAAGAACTTTTCAGTAGTTCAGTTTCGTTCAATATCTAGGGTAAATTGTTGATCGTCGAGTCGAGTCGAATCCAGGACTAATAAATTGTCAATTATTGTACAGAGACCAGGCATAATTGCTTAAATTGATTGTCAGTAAATGTTGAATGTGAACAAACCTAATTTAAAGACGTTTTGAAATTGGAATATAGGTCTAAATAACTTTATTTTTATTCGTCATTGAAAGGTCGTGGAAAAAAGAATAAGCTACCATGTCGTACATGTTACCTCATCTCCACAATGGGTGGCAAGTGGACCAAGCCATTCTCAGTGAGGAAGATCGGGTTGTGGTGAGTTCAATAATGCAATATTATTTACCGTATTTTCTCAAATAGAGCACGGGTCTCAAATAGAGCACGGGTCTCAAATAGAGCACGGGTCTCAAATAGAGCACGGGTCTCA
>JAQFZC010004066.1:0-16989 GCA_034695205.1 Dicyrtoma fusca | reverse complement strand
ACATGTAAATCATAGAGGAGCCAAACCAGTTTTATGAATTAGTTTCCGGGGAAACTATTCGGTCAAATACGGTATATCATTTTGGGTGTGTATATAGCTTCATTTTTTTAAAACGAAAATTATGCGAGACGATAGTGAAGATAGTGTAAACGTGTAGTTGTTATTAATATGCACCTGCATCAGTACTTTAATTCATCAATCATCAGTAATAATACCAGAAAATTAAAAACGTCGCAAAAATTAAATTTTAATTAAACCTTAAAGGATATGTTCATTATTGTTTGACGTTAAGTTTTCGAATGCTATAGATGCTTAATGTATTTATTGCTGGACGTTCAAAAATTACTGACGAAATTGATTACCCTGAAACGGTAAACATTTTAACTCATCGGATCGGGTAAGGATTGGAATAATAAAGTTAACTACACAACCTATAGTTGCGTAGTAATATCTTTCAATATTCTTTCTTTTCTTATTGTAGTTTATAGGTCCGTTATTGGAAATCAATACATTATGTACTGAATGACTCCGCAATAAAGTAAATTGAAACTGAAACCTGACCACATGCCAAGTGTAATAAATCATTACTGAACTCCCAGATCTAGCGGTTTTAAAAGCTTATTTTGTTTTCCAGTGCTTAAATGCAGTGGCAACGGGTATGTATATAACATAGAGTGATGAATGTTTTGTTCTATGGAACTTGGCTTAAATTGTTTGCTGGCCAGCTAACTAATCAGTTTCAGTTGTAATAACATTTATTTGCTTTAGCTTAGACATAATGTATCTTTTCAGGGATGAACATACAGTTTTATCAGAACGGATTGACTAGTACAGGGGCTTACTGAGAATCCAAAAAGGGGATACCTACCGTATTTCCTGTATTTATTGCCGGGTCTGTAATAGTTGCCGGCCTCTAATAGTTGCCGGGTTTTTAACATGTAAATCATAGGAGAAAAAAATGAAGCCAAACCAGATTTAGGTATTAGTTGCCGGGGCAATTAATAAAGGAAATACGGTATATATGTATAAGGAATAAAATAAGCAATCTGGCCCAGCTCTTGGGGCCCTAAGTTTCCTGTTCACGTAATGTATAAGGATCGAGATTTGCCGTTACATTCATGTATCCACACCTGGGCTAGTTTGTTTCAAAACATTTATGGTGAAACGTATGGTTGTATATAATAATAAAAAGATTGTTTTACCTTAACAATCGAGTTAACTGTGTTACAACAATACCTCTTGTAAATATTTGCGGCATCATTTTTAATGTAATAAAAAACAAACAGAAGTTCCCATGTACCGTAAGACCACCGACAAAATCCGCAATTATATTACCAAGCTGTGTAGCTTGCCTAAAATTTCTTTTAAAGTTTACATAATCATAAAATCATAATTCGTTTATTTACACAGATATACATTTTTCACGTGCACAGTTTATTTCAAATCAAAATGTAAAATAAAATTACTTGTTGCAAACTACTAAAATAATTGGGTAGTCATTAAACATTCCTTTACAACTAGAAGCATTACCTACACAAATTAGCAAACTGGTAGACAGAATTGAGCTTAATTTAACTTTAACGTTTTCCAAAATAAAACTGAGACATCCCAGCAGAGACCCACAACCTAAAATAATAAAACAAAATCGAAAATTTTCGAGACCTAAAGCCTCGGCGTCCGACTGAATGAATGCATTCATCCTGCTAGTCAGCTTCTTGTGAAGTCCCGATACATTGTTCCCTTGCTTTTGCTTTCCACCTGCAGAGTTCGAAGCCCAAAGTATTCCCATTTCCTTGAAATAGTCAAATACATCTTGCTTCCACTTCTCAAAATGCCCCGTGTCTCTTGCATAACCAGATATTCGATTAACGTCCTTTAAATATTTTGACCCTTTTTGTAAGGCAACGTTCATAGCCAGACTGAAAGCAGGGGAAGATTTTACAAGCGGTATAAACAAAGGATGGACAGTGAGATTTTTGGCTATTAGTGAGTATGCCATAGCAGGCCAGGCAATGCACACCGTTTTCGATTCAAGTGCAGCGCTTGCTAAGCACTTTACGTGATTCTTCTCGAAATACATTTTCTTCTTAATAGCCTTGTACACTTTTGATTTAGTTTCTTTAAAAAATTGGTCATCTGTTGTACCGGGCAAGTGCATGAGTTTAACCGTGTAGTCATTTCTTCGAGACAAATCAAGAAAGCTAGTTGGTATGTTCTCTGCCAAGGGGAGAGTTAGGAAAGATATTAAATTACTCGTGTAAAACACGCCTATAATTATCGAATAAAACATGAACATCGTCATGGTCCCGGTAACAATCACGTAACGGATTTTCCCAGGGGCCTTGAAGCTTTGCTGAAGGATGGCGGCAACTGAAAGTGCAATGGCGTAGTAAGAAGCGACAGCGCATTGCGATTGAGTTTCCCGCCCATCTAAATTCACGGTTAGTTGTATATAAAATATTAGACTGATGCAAATCATTGAAACCCCAATGCAAAACCATACGGTGCGGTCAAAAGGGTATAATATCGCCTCCCACTTCACTGTGACCTTTGGATGGGCCGTAAAGAACACGAGGTCAATCATTCTTAGACAAGTTGTGAAGTCTATAAATGGATGGCGGGAAAATGTATGTCCAATTGTAAAAACTAAGTCTTTTTTATGTTCTACAAGGTCACCTATGAAACCTCCCCAAGGTCCATTCGGAGTCAAACGATCCATATTTCCAGGGACGACGTCAAGGTCAAAGGTAAAATTGAATAACTGGGATAGTTCCGTAAGTAATCGGTAGGATAGACCCATATTTTTCATGGACACTTTATTTTTATTTAAAATAATATGAGGAACATACGGAAGCATTCCAATTGAAAGGTGGTTGCCACTAAAAACTTGGAGGGAATTTCGAAATCGTAGTTCACGAGCGTCATATGAGGAAATTCGTAAAATTCGGCTGGTATTTGCCATTTGCAACAGTGCTTTCTCTGATTTCAAAAATTCCAATTTTATATTTTAATCTTACTACGTCTTGGCTTTTAAGAAGTTTTTCAACTTGTGCTTTGTGTTTTTGTATAAAAACGTAATTAGTCGTGTCAGGTGGATGAAGTAAGTGCTCACTACATCCTCTTCCGGCTGTTTGATTGCTGTCATTTGTGGCTTTCAGAAGTTGACAGTCAAAAATAAAAACTTGCTGATAGGGACATGAATATTTTTTGTGTGAGTAGTTTTTTATTTGTATGTCCAGTTCAATGTCTTGTTTGCTGTCGTTTTTATTAATAATTAAGTTTGATATTTTTGAACTGATTTTGACAGGCATGAAGTTATTCTGGGAATGTTGAAGGATTATTTGCTTGAAACTTGGGTAAATCCTTGAGCCACCGTCGTCGGTATTACTATTGCTGTGTACGATTTGAAAGTCACAATTTTGGTTATAACGTGAGTTTAAAATAATTGTTTGTAGTTCTTTACCGAACATTAAAAGATTATTGTTTTGAAGTGTAATTTTTCCTTGAACTTTATTTCCGGTGACTGCAAGTTTGGACAGCAAGGCCACTGCCATGTAAACGAATAATTGACTGAAGCCATTACTGTAGCTGAAGAAACTATCTTTGCGAGCCATTATTGTTGGAGATTCTGTAGATGATAAATAGTTGATGGAAGAAGTAATGATATTTACTATCAATACGGTTCACGGTCAAAGAAATAATGAATCGGATCAGATACTTCCATAACCAGAGAAGGTAAAAACAACTGGGCTACTAGTGATTACTTTCATCCTATAATTACATTCCGTAATTTCGTAAACCGCCAATTAGGTTTTTACTTAATTACACCATCGGTTTCTTCGTAATAGCAACTTTTTCCATGTAATACGAGTAACAAACGGATAGCACATTTAACATTACTTTTGTGTTATTCAACATTACAAACTAAATACAGACACGGCCAGACCATTAACGAACTAAAGCTAGAGAGAACTCCCACTAATTTATATCTTTTATGTTTCGACAGGCAATTTAAGCACAAGGCAGTAGTGCCTCTATAATAATTCTCGTTATTTAATGTGTGACACTCGTTCATAGTAATTAGAATTGTATTCATTACTGTGAGCAAATATTGTTACTTCTAACTCTAACTAGCTTTTGCCGTCTAAGTTCAGTTCTAAAGCTATAATCTGACTAATTGTTAATAGTGTCATAGATGCTGTAGAAAAGGCAAGCAATTATTTTGCTTATTTGACACTAATTATTGTTGACCAAACCAGCTGGTGCGAGTCGTTAAATATTCGCTTGGTGATTATTGACGCGTCCATGTTTGTGTTGTCGGTGCGGTGTCACTGTGTCCACCAGTGTGCAATTATTTACAGCAGTAACATCGATATTTTTTGTAGGTTTCCCATTGAACCGAATATGTGTTTTCTTTCCATTGCTTTTTGGATGCCTATGTAATTACCTTACGCGTATGCATAGATGTGTATACATAATAACGGCCACACTGGAAATAAATTATTTATTTATACATGTGGCCCATTATACATATGTTTGTACAATTACACAAACGTAGTAAAAAAAATCCTAAATATACCGAATGCCGATACTTTTGACCCATTTATGTATCTGAAAAATAACAACAAAAATTAATTGTAATTAAATTAAATGCAGCTAATCCTACTGCATTCCAAGTATGAAAACCGCCCATTTAAAATAAATAGCGTGCCATTTAAATAAATCTCTGCAGTTTTCCCTCAGCACTTTTAGTATATTTTACAAGTAGCACTTTAGAGACCAGTGGAAACGCGCTGGTTCACTCTGCTAAGTAGCACTTCAATACGAGTTCAGCTATTTCTAAATACCAAATAATTTTTTAATAAAAATCTCTCTATTTTGATTAGGTAGTTTTAACCCGTTAAGGTGTTACTTACATTTTTTAAGTACTAGTGTTTTTTCTACTCAGCTTTCAAAATGGAAATGAAAAAACTGATTTCTGTAATCAATAAATTACAGGATGTTTTTAGTACAATTAGCTCCGAGAGTTGTGAAACGGTCCAATTGCCGCAAATTGTTGTGGTTGGGGAACAGGTAGCAAAAAATAAAATTAACAGTAGGATATTTAGTCCAAATGATCTACGTCCGATTATTGATAGAAGAGACGCAAAACTTTAAAAACGTATTTATTTTCAATCCATTTTTTGTTTCCAGAGCAGTGGAAAAAGTTCCGTCTTAGAAAACTTGATCGGACGATCCTGCTTTCCAAGAGGAACGGGAATCGTGACACGATGTCCCATTGTTTTGCAGTTGATTCAGTTATTTCCCCAAGAGGAGATTTACAAGCAACAATCAGGTTTGTAAATTCAATCTCTACTCTTGTGTTTACTAGCATCGTGCTTTATAGAGATTTTATAATATTTCTAACGTTATGAAAATAAAGCAGAAGACCTTGGAGTCCAAGAGTGGTGCGAATTTCCGCATTTGCCCTCTCAAGAAAGAATTATTACAAATTTCGATGACATTACAAACATAATTACACAAGAAGTTAATAGACGAGCTGGGAGACGTAAAGGGATAATAAAGGATGAACTGATTATTAAAATCTACTCCCCATCGGTCACAAATTTAACAGTTGTTGACCTGCCTGGGATCGTTAAGGTACGCGATTTAACGCCAAGCCGTAGTTTCTAGAGTAATTTCTTCCCTAAAGAAATCCTTAATTACTAAACAAAAAAATAGTGTTTCTTTCAATTTTAACATGTATTTCTTAAAACAGATTCCAATTGGTGACCAATCAGCTGACATTGAACAAGAAATCCTTGAGCTACTTACATTCTACATTAAAAATCCAAACAGTATCATTTTGGCTGTGAGCTCAGCTAACAATGACATTGCCACATCTGAAAGTATTAAATTGGCCATGTCAGTAGATCCAAATTGTGATCGTACTATTCTTGTCATAACGAAACTTGACCTGATGGACCATGGGACAGATGCCAGGGATGTTTTAACTGGGACATGGCTGGATGTAAAACTGGGGATTATTGGTTTGGTCAATCGGTCCTTTGAAGATTTAAAGAATAACAAAAGTATCTCTGAGAGTGTTAAGGATGAGGCTGAGTTCCTGAGAAATTATTATCCTGAAATTGCTTCTTTTCATGGGACACCTTTTTTAAGAAGGAGGCTTTCAAGGATTCTTATGGATCATATTAAAAAGTGTGTTCCAGCTCTCCAAGTAAGCATTACATGTGATTTCCTTAACCTTTAAAACTTTATGGAAAATGAGCCTTGTCCTAACCAAAAAGTTAATTTGTAGGACGCAGGCACTTTTTTTAAATGTATTCTTGTTTACAGTCGCGACTAACCAACCTCAAAATTCAAGCAGATAATGAATTGAAGCAACTAGGAGGTCACTTTCCATTGGACAAGCCAGGAATTATGCTAAAAGTTATTGAGAAATTCGCCGAGGCTTTTAGAGCTGCAATTATCGGGAAAAACAGAGACATCGAAAAGCGCTATTTGATGGGCGGTTCGAAGCTCAATCACATTTTTGAAGACGTTTTATTTGAAAAGTTGCAGACCATTAATCCTAGTACAGATCTAAACAATGTTGAAATTCTAAATTGTATTGGCAGCTCATCCGCCTTGGAAAGCTCCATTTTATTTCCAGAGGTAAAGTCAAAGTAGATATGCTCATATTATAATGAAGATGCCTCCTTACCGTCATGTTGTAAATAATTTTCGTTGTTTAACGACGAAGTTAGAAATAATTGTGCTTGGAAGCTAGGATAAATTAAGTAATATTTTTTTGGATTCGCATATTTTTGTATAGGCAGCATATCAAGATTTAGTCCGCAACCAAATTCGCCGTTTAGTTCGTCCAGCGCTGGAGATAGCAACGCTGGTCAACACGGAAATGTTAAATATAATGCAGATTTGCCTGGCAATCTGTGACAAAGAAATGGAAAGGTTCCCTTGCTTGAAGATGGCAATTCAATGTGAAGTGAACGATCTTCTTGAAAAGCGGCATTTGATTGCTCAGGAGATCCTCAAAACTTACGTGGATGTTCAGGCCAGCTTTATTAAAACGATTCAAAAGCCTTTTAACGAGGAAAATGTAACTTTACTGAAAAAAAGTGTCGTTAGTAAGATTTTTGCAAAATTCAATCGGATTCTGTCATCTGGTGGGGGGAATCAGAATCAATTTAGCCATCAACATCAAATTCCAAATCAAAGTCTTCTTGCTTCTGGAGGAACAGGAACACCAGCAGCGAATTCAAAACCACAAAATTCAAAGTCGAATTCGAAAACTTACGGGAGTAGTAACAACATCAATACTGCTGGCCACCCGCACCCACAGGTAGTGTTTTTATAATTTAAATTATGCTTTAAATTGTATCTTTTTTACTTTCTCAATTAATTACTGTCTGAATTTGTAGCCTAGCTTCGTAGTTCATCTGCCATGTGGAGACATGACTGACACGCAGGCTGACCAATGTTTGATAGTTCGTCAGTTGGTCAACAGTTACTTCCAAATCGTCAAATTGGCATTTCTGGACTATTGCCCTAAAGCAATTGCACATTCAGTTATTTATTACGCTGAAAGAAAAATTCAAACTAAGCTGGTGAGTTTCTTCTTTTATGAATTCAGTTCCTGCCTATTAGTTGTTACATATGTGACATTTTTCTTCGAAGCTTTATATACATACAACATTTATTTATAATTTGTAATTGCACGCTAATTTCTACAGGTCAAGAAACTGTACCATCCGGACAAAATCGAGGTTCTTGTGAAGGAGAATAGTTTTATTGCCGAAGAGAGAGAAAGAGTAATTAAAATGATAAAGGTAATTTATTTTTAAGAGTCAATTAAGTGCTTATGGATTAGGTCTTGTAATTACGTATGGATGTTGTACGTTGTTAATTAATAATTTGACGTAATATGTAGTTAATAATTAAATTTATTCTTTGGCGTTTGCAGGCGTTAGAAGCAGCGAATGAAATCGTATGGGAAATAACTGACACCGAATTTTGAGGCTACCGAAAGCCTTTTACATTGTATTGTAATGTACAGTTGACAGTGCGGATCACTATTATTAATACAATTGAATGCTTTCTGTACTAGTTTGATTAGATTAGATTAAGATTACCCTTATCAAACATTTCTAACCAGTAACTTAGACAATTTTACTATGATATAAACATTACAATATATAATCTATAATCATTTCAAATTGTACTGCAGAGTAAAAGTATCGATGTTGCCGTTGTATCGGGCTAAATAATATTTAGTTTGGGTGTTCATGTTAGAATTAGTATCATTGTATATAACACTGCTTCGTCATCAACATCGAGTGAGCCAGCAAGCTACCAAGCGGTTGACTCAACGATTACTAACGTACAGCAAATATTTGTATATCCTAATCCAGTGTGATTTTACTTTTACTATATAGAAATGATATATGTATATATATAGATACATTTTACCTATGTTAATGCTATATTTATGTAAATGTTAAAGACTCATACTATACAAACACACAATGAGCTACACAGTTTACGAAAATAAAGGTTTGGGAGTTTACTAGTAACTCGTGATGTCTTTTTATCTACACAACAACAAAAATCTTGAATTTAGAAGCTCATAAGCACCACAGTTGGGAAACGTGAAAGCCAACAGAAGCTTACTGCTTGAACATTGTGAATAACAAAATCACTTGTAGAAGAGGAAAATAATATTAATTAATCATTTTTAAGCAGCAATTTATACATTTCTATTTGCAATTTTTAAAAAAGCAGTTTTAAAAAAATTAAAATGGGTGTTCAAAAGTTACTAGCTATCTCGACCATAGTGCTCGGGATAGCCCTGTCTTTTTATCCAGTCCCTTCAGAGGAGGCCAACATCCTCTTTTTCTTCCCCTCTGGGACTTTCAGTCACAAACAAAGCATCTGGCCCATGGTGACAGCCCTTGCTGACAAAGGGCATAATGTGACCTTCCTGTCATCCCACAAAAAAAGACCCTACGAGAATTCAAAAGTGAATGATTTATCTTCCTCAACGCTTGAAACTTTATCGAAAGCTTATTACGGGGTAGACCGGCTGACCGACCGACAGCAGAACAAAGAGGTTCTTCTGTGGGATGGTTACCATCCTGGGTCAATCGGAATTTGCAACAGTATTTTTAATAGCCCCGAAGATCCGGTGCTTCAACACGTCGTTTATGAAGCACAGTACGACCTCATCATAAACAATCTAGTTTTGGGGGATTGTGGCCTTATTTTAGCCCATCAAAAGAAGGCTAAGTTAATTATATCCGCTTCGTGCTCCTGGTTTACATGGTTTTACGACGAATTTGGTTTTCCGGACGAGCCCTCATCTATACCCGATATGACCAAGGAGTTCTACTTCCCCATGGGGATGTGGGATCGCTTGGTGAACTATGTGACGCCCATTAAATGGTATTTTAAGAGACAGTACGAGCTCTATCCGGCCTTGGAAGGGATTATGCAGAAGGCCTATGGCTTGAAGGACGAGGAGGTTCCATCCTTATTGGAAGTGCAAAAGAGTGCAAGCCTGATTTTTGCATTGGGCCATTTCTCTACGGACTTCCCGAGGTCATTGCCCCCGATGGTGGTCAATGTTGGGGGGATGCAGTGCTGGATGCCTACCGAGCCACTCACAGGGGTAAGCTTCAAAAATGAACCTATCTTTTTTAATTCAGTTTAATTAAGCTTTTGGTGATGATTTTTTTTGCCGTTTTTATAGGAATTCAAGGACATTCTTGACGGTGCAAAAAACGGTGCTGTTTTAATCGCATTTGGCTCAACAATTAACCTGGCAACAATGCCCCAGTATTTTAAGAGCATGTTCCTCGATATGATGAAAAGCTTCCCAGAGACCACTTTTATCTGGCGATGGGACGGACCACTTCCACCCAATCCTCCGAAAAATCTAATCGTGTCAAAATGGCTCCCACAAGTGCAGATTCTAGGTAATAAAAACTACTTTTGCAACTAGCACTCTCTAGTTTTGGCCTTTTTGAAAGTGTTAGTAACCAGTTTTGAATGTTTTTGACAATGTTAATTTCTAGTTTTGACCTTTCTGAAAGTGACGGTTACTAGTTTTGATCTTTTTGACAGCGTTAATTTCTAGTTTTGACCTTTTTGAAAGTGTTAATTTCTAGTTTTGACCTTTTTGAAAGTGTTAATTTCTAGTTTTGAAATTTTTGAAAGTGATAGGGACCAGTGTAGATGTTTTTGAAAGTTAAATTTTAGTTTTGACCTTTTTGAAAGTGATAGTTGCTAGTTTTGAATGTTTAAGAAAAGGAAAAATTTCTAATTTTGAACTTTTTGACAGCGTTAATTTCTTGTTTTGACCCATTTGAAATTGATGGTTACTCGTGAGTTTTGAAAGTTTTTGACAATTTTGATAGCTACTTTTGACCGTTCTCAAAGGTTATTTTGTACCATCAATACTTTTGTAAAGCATTATGGTATCCCAGTTCCTAACAAGTTGAATCTAATTCACTTTCAATAATATTAATGACTTCACAATTTTCGTTGCTATCACTACTATGTAACTAGCCATGTTTTTTAAATATTTTGTAGCCCATCCAAACTTAAAAGGTTTCATTTCCCACGCTGGTCTTAACAGTTTAACCGAAGCAACATACTACGGTGTTCCCGTCATTCTCCTCCCACTCTTTGCCGATCAAGATTACAACGGCTATCGCATTGAGTCAACCGAAATCGGCATCCGACTGGAAGTAAGAGACCTCACCACCGACATCATGGTTCATTCTGTGAACGAAATTTTGAATAATCCCAAATACAGCAAGAACATGAAAGCCATGTCAGCCATGATGAGGGACAGACCCATGTCTCCCATTGAAACGGCCGTTTACTGGACAGAATTTGTCCTGCGTCATGAGGACACTTCCGCCTTAAAGCCTCTGCAAAACCAGCCTTGGTTTGTAAGAAGGCAGTTGGACGTTCTATTATTTTTGTGGGTGATTTCGTCCGTTATATTCGCTGCTCTTATACTAGGGTCTTATTATTTGTATAAGAAAATAGCGGGTGTAGCTTCCCAAGGCACACCATCACGTACGAATGGTGACATAAACAGTAGAAAACACAAATAAAAAAAAATTAGTTTACACCTAAGTAGATCATTAGTATTATTGCTATTACTGTGTATGGTGTAACGAGCTTCATTTATAATTATTTTACCTAAATATTCATCGTCAGTATTTTCACTGTCAGTAGTGTGTCTCATGGGTGTCCATCCAGCTGACATTTTACCAGTAATTTTACTATTTACGCTATGATGAGAGAAATTATTATAATTGTTGTTATGTGTTTATCTATCTACCTTACTGATATAATTTGTAATAATTATATAACGAGACAAGGTTTTGATTACGAGTTATATAATTTCACTGAACAAATAAACATACTAAGTACTTGAGATTTTAATATTTATTTATCTGCCTCTTTGTCATTAATTATAGTATAAATGATAAATATATATTTATGTAGATACACTTTATCACTCCACACAACGCATTATATTTTTTGAGAAATACGGTCTCACTGAGTTATTAAATTATCTAACTACAAAGATAATAAACAGGCACTGCCTGGCCAGACCTTGTAAAATTGAACTAGAAGCTAGTTCAAGTGAATTAGAATTAGAAGGCAATTTAAAAAAGTGCTATTGGGCTGCTGGGCCAGCAGAACACGCTTTTCAATTAAAATATAATATTATAATAAAATCAGTGAAATTAAAAATGTTTTCGAAACTAGTCTGTGTTATTCTTGTAGTAAGTCTGTCTTGTGTAATAATCCGAAGTGAAGGGGCCAACATCCTCTTTTTCTTCGCGGCAGGGACTTTCAGTCACAAGCAAAGTATCTGGCCCATGGTGACGGCCCTTGCGGACCAAGGTCACAATGTCACCTTCCTATCCGGCTATAATAAAAGGCCCTACGAGCACCCCAAAGTCCATGACATGTTCTCGACGGCCATGGCCGATGCCATGAAGGGCCTCTACGGCGTAGACCGCCTTGACGACCGCCAAAAAGGCGTTGAGATGAAAATTTTCGACAACTACAACGAAGACGTGGTCAAAGTTTGTGAGAAGGTTTTTAGCAGTCCAGATGACCCGGTGCTAGAATACATTATTAAGGAAGGTCAGTACGACTTGGTCATCAACAATTTAGTGCTGGGTGACTGCGGATTGATTCTGGCCCATCAGAAGAAGGCAAAATTAATCATTTCGGCGTCTTGTGTCTTTTACACGTATCTCTATGACGAGTTCGGATTCCCCGTCGAGGCTTCGTGGGTGCCTGAAATCACGGGGCAGTTCTACTACCCGATGGGTTTATGGGATCGAATTTATAATTACGGTTTGACGATCAAAAGATACTTGCTGAGGCAGTATGAAGTGTACCCGGCATTGGAAGGGATTATGAAGAAGGCCTATGGACTGAAGAATGAGGAGGTGCCTAGTCTGTTCGACGTTCAAAGGGGGGCAAGCCTAGTGTTTGTGTTGGCCCATTTTTCGACCGACTTTCCTAGGTCACTTCCACCAATGGTGCAGAATATCGGGGGGATGCAGTGCTGGTTGCCGACGAAACCACTTGAGGGGGTAATTATTCATTTAAAAATATGTTATTTGGCTGGTTAAAAGCTTACCTTTTTGAAACGGTCAACGGTACGGACTGTATTTAGTTTCACATCTTTTTTAAAAGTGTTCGTTACTAGTTTTGACCTTTTTGAAAATGTTATTTCCTAGTTTTGACCTTTTTGAAAATGTTAATTCCTAGTTTTGACCTTTTTGAAAATGTTAATTCCTAGTTTTGACCTTTTTGAAAATGTTATTTCTTAGTTTTGACCTTTTTGAAAATGTTATTTCCTAGTTTTGACCTTTTTGAAAATGTTATTTCTTAGTTTTGACCTTTTTGAAAATGTTATTTCCTAGTGTTGACCTTTTTGAAAATGTTATTTCTTAGTTTTGACCTTTTTGAAAATGTTATTTCCTAGTTTTTACCTTTTTGAAAATGTTAATTTCTAGTTTTGACCTTTTTGAAAGTGATAGTTGCTAGTTTTGAACCTTGTTGAAAGTGTTAATTTCTAGTTTTGACCATTTTGAAAGTGATAGGGACCAGTGTTGGATGTTTTTGAAAGTTTTTTTTCTAGTTATTTCTAGTTTTCCATGGTTGCATTCTTTCCATGGTTTCTCATAGTCGCGAATAGGTAAATGATTAATGACCAAACATTTAATTCACATCTTTACAGGAGTTCAAGGCCATTCTTGACGGTGCAAAAAACGGTGCAGTTTTAATCGCTTTTGGTTCCTCAATTAACCTGGCAACAATGCCCCAGCATTTTAAGAGCATGTTCCTCGATATGATGACACACTTCCCGGAGATTACTTTTATTTGGCGATGGGATGGACCACTTCCACCCAATCCTCCGAAAAATTTAATAGTGTCAAAATGGCTCCCGCAGTTTCAAATTCTCGGTAAACTTTAAAACAATAACAACTGGAGCAGGATTATTAAAATTACTTGTCTTACTTAAATAATTAGTAATTAGGTAGGTTGTTTATACTTATTCAGTTTTATTGTGATATGAATTTTCTGTAGCCCATCCAAACTTGAAAGGTTTCATTTCCCACGCCGGCCTGAACAGTTTAACCGAAGCAACTTACCATGGCGTCCCCGTCATCCTTCTCCCACTCTTTGCGGATCAAGATTACAATGGCTACCGAATTGAAGCGACCGAAATCGGAATTAGACTGGAAGCCCGAACGCTCAGTACCGAAATTATGGTTCATTCTGTCAATGAAGTACTGACGAATCCCAAATATAACAAGAACATGAAAGCCATGTCAGCAATGATGAAGGACAGGCCAATGACTCCCATTGAAACGGCCGTTTACTGGACAGAATTTGTACTGCGTCACGAGGATACTTCCAGTTTAAAGCCTTTGCAAAATCAGTCTTGGTTTGCGAGACGGCAGTTAGACATCTTACTAGTTTTGCTGATAATTTTGTCGTTAGTAGGGGCTGCAGTTTTACTCTTAACCTTCTATTTGTGTAGTAAATTATTCTGTGGGAAAGGAAACAGCAAGCCAAGTAGTATTTCGAATGGGCGAACGGGTAGCTCGAAGAAGTTACAGTAAATGACGTTGTTGGTATCTATGTATGTTTTGAATGCTAAATTGAGTAAAGAACCATCCAAAAATTACGTCAAAGTAAAAAAAAATGACTTTTAATCTTTAAAGCTACATAATGCAGATACGCTGGAAATTATCTATAGGCATATCCTACGTAATTATAATTATATATATTTAAGGAAAGTAAAGGGCTTATAAAAAATAGATAGTAAAGTTTTATGCGTCGTTGTTAAAAATCTAGCGCAGGCACTAGTATGCAGCTATAAGTATACAGCAAATACATTCTTATATCATAACTTCTTAAACTTTATTAGTTTAAGGTTAAGGGTCACAGTTTTGAATGATATAGGTCAGCCTTCAGGGTTTCAAGATGCCAATACAAACTGCTATGCTGATACTAAAGAAAATTGTGCTCACTTTTTTGTTTTAACTAACTAACTCTAATCGTCAGAATACTTTAAATATTGCATTACAAAATAAATATTAACTACATAAAAGTTAACCAAAAACTTCAAAATAAACGCTTCATTATTCGGCTTCAAGTTTGCAATACATTTTATTTTACATTTTTATTTCAAAATATGCATCAACACGGGAAATATTACATTTTTATTGTTCCACTACTATTACAATTCCTTTACCCACAAGGCATGGCTGAAGGTACAGAACAAATTATCATTCCTATCAACTTTAGTTTTAGTTTTTTTAAAAATGTAATTACTGCTGTTCATTGTTCCAGATACGATAATACCGGTTTCGGAAGTCCTTGCTCATTTTAAATAACAAAATTTAACTTTGGTTGTAATTAAGGGCATTTAATAAATTTATATCTTTCAAATCGACAGTAACTACTACGGTTTCGGAGACAGGCGCACAGTTGGAGGAAGCCCATCTCCTGTACTTCTACAAATACAAAACACAATTAAACTTAAACTTTGTAAAGACAATTCTGCCCCACCTCGAATCCATTCAAAAGAACCTATCCACCTTAATGAAAGCAAATGAGCCCTTTTTGGACTTCAAAATACATTTCACTGAACTAGAAAACAAATTAGTAACAATTGAAGAAAATATTTACGAGAATCGACAACTCCTTGAAAATTACACGGCTGTCTATGACAAAACCGAAAAGGAAATGAAAATTGTACGCGAGTTTCTCATCGAAACCATTTCATCCCAAGCTAAACTCGCAGGACGTACAGAATTGTAATTATTTAAATTCAAGGAACATTTAACATCATTTACTATATAAACGTTACCCTATGCAATTACCTAGTAATTACCGAATAAAATACTAAATGAAGAATACCCGATAAATGCCAATGTTAATTAGGTAACCCAGTAAAATAGTAGCAATAACAGAACTACTATGTGATACCCGATAAAAATAATTGCAAATATTTAATAAAATTCCCATTATTTATTTAGTATTTCTTTACCAGTAAACCGGTAACTATGTATAATTTCAATTTATTTACTACTACGCTATTTAAAAGTATTTTTTATTATAACTAGGTACCATAAATTCTCTAATAGAACGCCCAAGTACTATTCCATTCAGCCTCTCGGACCCCCGCGTACAATTAGAGACCCGCGCATTAATAGAGACCCGCGTATTATTCAAACTAACCGTTTTACTACTCTGAATTTAGTTGGAATAAACAGGCTAAAAACAAGAATTTTGACACTTTTAAGCGACTTAAAAAGTATGTGTCATTTAATTTAAGATATTCAGTGGCTCAAAAGTTAGGTTTACAATAATTTCTGTGCACTTAAACACTGAAAATACTTCCGGTGACCCGCATACTGTTAGAGACCCGCGTATTATTGGAGACCAGCGAATTATTCCATTCAGGCCATCAGACCCCCGCGTACAATTAGAGACCCGCGTAGTAAAAGAGAATTTACGGACCTACAAAATAATAACCAGGCGGCAACTATTTTCATTGATGTAATTACTACTTTCAACATTATCTGTTAGTATATAGAGCAGTTGTTAGTCATAAAATAAAAGTAGTTAATTCATTATCATGTCATAAATCATAATGAGGGGGGCTAATGAATGCGGTAAAAGCCAAATATCCAACCCAAAATTAAATAAATATACTTGTAATTAACTCTCTTATAACCTTATATAACAAATAACAGGTGACAGGTAAAATCGACCTACAGAATTTCTATTGCTCAACTGTATTTCTGTGAAAAATGATGTCACAATTCCATTTGGGAACCAAACACTATCACTATCACACTCTCACTCATTCACCAGTCGAAAAAATATTAATAAAAATTACAAAAACAAAAACAAAAATGACGGAAACAAACTTCGAACCGATTGATCGCACAACACATAAAGCAACTCGGTACTTGGGTGGAATTATTCAGTGGGGATGGAAACTACGTGTAATGCCTTACACTTGGGACAGAAACACCAACCGAGCTCAATTTCGACACAATTTCGGCACAAAAATCGGTTATTTCATGAAATTAGTTTTGTTTTTCCTGTACGAAATATATCTCGTGTACAAGTGTGTCATCATTTTACGTAATCCGATGGAAAAAGTTCAGAGAAAAATCCGAATTTCGTACATTACTTCATGTTACTTAATCACAAATGTTCAGCATTTAGTCACTACGAGGCAGTATGGGACACTTCATCTATTCATCAATAACTTTATGGATATTATTCAAAAGTTTAATCGTAAATACATTGATTTATTATTAAAATTAAAATAAAAAGCAGTAATTATGTACCTACCGTAAATTCTCTTTTACTACGCGGGTCTCCATTAATACGCGGGTCTCTAATTGTACGCGGGGGTCCGAG
>JAQFZC010004065.1:0-16996 GCA_034695205.1 Dicyrtoma fusca | reverse complement strand
CTAAGGTCAATGCCTACTTGTACAAAAAATTTCATGAAAATCCAGAGGCGTCAGCAAACGTACTTTGCTTGTTAGGTTTTGTTGTTGTAAGCCGTTCAAATTATGTACATCTTTATCTCAGTCGAAAAAGAAAAATTTGTAAATTTGTTCGATTGCATCACATTTGCAAGGTCCTTGGTGGTCTAAAACGGTGACTTGCTATATAGTAGATACCGTGCATATAATACATATAAGAAATGTACTTGGATGTAGATATATTATGTAGGCATGCCTACATAGTAACCACATGTATGTACGAGGTACAGTAAAACTTTCCCTTGTGAAAGAAATGACTCGGTCAATAGATCAAGACATTAACAAATGAGTTGGGTGTATTTGGATTTTTCACTCCTCATTTTCCTCTCGGCCATTCCTCCTTCAAGGTCTCAGCATCACATTACGCCCCGCTCAGGCAACACAGGTAAGTACATATTATTCTAGTTGCAGCCATTCTTTCCATTTGTTCCTCTCTTAACTGATATCTCCGATTCATCTATTTCCAAGAATTGTTTCCTCTAGTTTTTTCCTACTTTCCCCTCAATTCCTTCCTATACAGGGTACTTTGGCTATACTTGTCGACTCAATATCCTTCCGTTTAGGTCTCTTTGCCAAGAAACATTTTTTCCTCGCTTCCCTGTCTTCTCACAAGAGTTTTTCTTTTGCTACCTGATTAAAGTGTTTAATCGGCCTGGCCAACTATCTCTCTCTCTCTCTGTGTGTGTGCTCTGCTATGCTACGCTTAGCATTAGATCCGAACACTTAGTTAATTTCAAAACTTTCTCCCTCACTCGTCCATCCTACCCATTCTCATTCCAATTCACAGCTCACTCACTTTCTCTATCACTTTCTCTTTCCCGGTAATTCTTACCAAGGTCATAGTCCACACTAGACTTTCTTCACATACATAATTTAAGAAAGGATACATTCGCATTGACGAAGGTGCAAAATGACCCATCTGCCCATTCTGATTGGTGATTGGTCTTACTCGTAACCGTACATAGTTTTTTTTCTTCATTTTATTTCTTTGCTCTGTAAATGGAGATCTTAATTCCAAAACGATCATCTTGATTACAAGAGACTAACAAATAGGTATACGAAGGAGCCCCAAACTTTTTGTCTGTCTACTTTGATACTAGTCAAGGGAGTAGACACCAGACAGTCAAACAAACGAACAAACAAACACTTGCAAACATCTAAAGCATCCGTATCTGTATCCGCATCTTCATTTGTGTGGAGAATTTATTTAATGTTTTATTCCAGGATACAGCATATACTCAATTCTTTGCGTATAGCGGGAAAAAACTTTTTACATTTAGATTGTGTGTTTTCAATTTACGATTGCGAGTGCGATTACAATTAAGAAGAATGGTTGGAAGGTTTCGATAGTAGTTGTAGTTGAGCTATGTAATGCCTTGGTAGAGGCGAAGTAGCCTTTTTCAAAATCCTCGAACAACTTTGAAATTATTCACCATCCTAATGGTATAAATAGTATGTCTTTTGTGTTGTTAGTTTGAAGTTGGTATTTGAAAACTGCCATTTTTCTTCTTAAGCTACACACATCCGTTCGTCCACTGCTAGTTGTTTTTGTTCCAATCTCCCAATCCATCTTTAGCACAGAGAGACAGACAGGGAGTGACAGTCTCCTTGGCAGTGACAGCCAGCAAAACTTTCGCCAAAAAAAGTACAAATGAAGTCTAAAGAAAAAGAAATGTGGACCAACAGGAAGTCAGGAAGCCATGAAGTGAAGTGAGCTGAAGTCAAAGTTTGATATCTGAAGCTTAATAGAAAGTGCGTCGTCTTGGGACGCGAAAACGAGGAAGAGAGTTTAATTTATTGAAATAATTCCGTGGAAAATTGAAACCCGAGCTAAGCCAAGTCAAGGCAAGTCAAAAGGCAAACTGTGAAATGGGCAAAGAAATAATCAAATCAAAGTAAATCCAACCAAATGCAATTTAGAGCCCATAAAGCATAGCAAATTGAAAAAAAAATTACGATACTTCAAAAGATCAAAGGTATTTATCCAGGAAATTACTTCAAGCTTTAGCTACAACCTTTATCAGCACAACACAGTAGTTTTTGCCATAACTTCGTCGAACCGTCAAATGAAATTTTTTAAAGCACAAATTCTCCAATTTATTCATTTAAAACTATAACACCTACGAATTATACCCACATTGTTCAGAAGAAGGTGTAATACTCAACTTTAGTTTTTTTGTATTTTTGTCTACCCCCTGTATTTTTAAAATTCAATTTTTATCTCAACGCATACTATCATCCTATTGCCAATGCGTATATTAAATATAATACAATAGTATGAAGACTTTGACGACCTTTATTGTGCTACCTTCAAACATGCCCTGCCTAGCCTCATCTTCTAAGTCTTAGCATTGCCAGCAGACAGGAGCGTGGAAGCATAATAAGCATAAGTACAGGGATAAGCACGGCAGAGCGAGTAGAGTGAGAGAGAGAGTGAAGGAAGCTGTCGAGGATTTGAACTAATACGTTAGAAGGTGGAGGTTGCAGAGACTTCGATAAAAACCAAATAATTTATTATAGCTCAAGGAATGGCAACCAAAACGTGGAGAAGTAGTGTGCAGCAGTTTCACGGCGCTAATACGCCATTCATATTTGTAGTAGCAGCGTGTCCTTGGCTAAGAAGCTATTTAAAGATTTCCCTTGTTTCGTAGAGTAGATTCCAAACGACCAAATACAATTTGCAATAAAGTACTAAGAAGCTTTTTGATTTTTTATAAAATGTGGAAACTGTGTTTTAGAACCTCTTTGAAATGCTTTAACCACACTTTTAGCATTCTTGAAGAGGTATTAAATGTTCTATTTGTATGGTTTTGAAAGGTGCAAAATGCTTTATTTACATGTTTGGGAAATGGTTCTATTTGCCTGTTTGAAAAGGTGCAAAATGTTGTTTATATACTTTTAAAAATGTCTCATTTAGATGTCTTTGAAACAATGTATTAATAATCTAATGAAGATGTTTTTGAAAAAGTGAAAATTGTTCTGCATGTATAACTTTTTAAGGTTGCAAAAGGAGTTTTTACATGTTTCGAAATAATGGAAAGCTTTCCAGTGTTTTCGAAACATATTCTTTCTTAATTTTGTTGTTGCTGCGGTTTTTGTGGTGGTGGAAAGCATCCCATTTTTTAATGCATCGTATTGTAATCCTAATCCTCTTAATTGATGATGTGCTACCCCATTTTGAAGTATTATTGGATGCAGATAGGTCACTTTGCTTCTTAAACCACAGTATGCATTGTCATAATGATATTAGGAAGACGAGGAGGATAGGAGCCGGAAGTAGTTGGTTGCACGACATGGGAAGTTTGTATATGTATGTATAATGGCAATGGCTCAACATACCTATCTACTGTGCATATCTGATGTATCTGTATACAGCTATACATATAAGCGCCGTACTTGTACACCTATGATAGCCTACCGTGGCTTGCTAATAGTATTTGAAGATGAAGTATGAAGAATGGTTGGAAGAATAAAGGAGACTTTGCAATTCGCCGACGGCTTGGCGGCTCAAAGACGTTCATCATTTTTAACCTGCAGATATTACCAAAGGACGGAGTTCTGCCATTTTCTCCACATTTCAAATCCTTCGCCATGCATTTTCTTCGTGGTTTCGCTTCCCTTCTCCCTCTGATATATTACACCTAATCACCATGGCTTTCTTTCAGCTGAAACCAAACCAGTAGGACTTTGTACCTTTTTTCTACGGCCTCTTCTACCACTACGGATACCCACAAGAACCACCATCTCTACATAGAGGCATCATACAGGTACGTGATCATCTGTAGGATATTTGCTTGAGGAAAATTCTATAAAAGAAGTACTATAGACACCAAATTATTCTATTGTAAGTTTCTTGTATACTTTTATTTTCTAAAAATGAAACTTGAGCGCTTTGGAATCACATCATAAACCCATTGGGGAAGTTTTGGAATAACTTTAAATGTGTTCCCAATGCGTTGGAGACATTTTCCATGATCTACTTGTCAGGCTGCACTTTCACTGCATCGGAATCAAATGGACTATCAGTGCTGGACGTGGAAGAATGCAGGAAAATCTAGTTATGAGGAAAGCGTGGTAGTAAGGAGAAAGCAAAGGCAAAAAATAGAAAATACTTTCAACTGTGCTCTTTTCCATCCACAGTACAGACGTGCAGAATCTTGTAAAACGAAAGTGAAAGTGAACTGAAGACCAACTGCATACAACTACCTGATGAGAATTTCCTTATCTCTCCCTTCTCCGAGGAAGATAAACCCCTTTCGTTCTTTAGCTCCGTACATTGCTTAACTATTTCGTGAATCAAGAAGCAAAGTTATGTTTATTTAATATTTCTAAAAAGAAAGTGCTGCTTATCCTGCCCTAATTTTGTTAAAGAAGTAAGATGATGCATGTTCTACCGTAACTTTTAAATGCTCTTAAAATCCCTTAAAACAATGTTTTCAAATTCACAAACTCCTAATAGTAAATACAAAATATTAAAATTAAAATATAATTCTGGAACATGAATATGGTTAATAAAAATTAATTCAAGCTTTTGAGGTTGGTTATTTATGATCAATTTTTGTAACTGCCTTGTTTGTGTAATGTTTATAACCACAAACGCTTTGCAGGCAAATAAAAATCTATCAAAATAAGATGTAGTGCTTTTAAAATATGTAAGCACAAGGTTTTGTACTGTAAAGAAACTTGAAACACATTTTCACCTCTTAAATGAGAGAACAACGTGGTTGATGCTTTTATATTGAAGCCACTGGATTTACCCCATTTTGCACCTTCAGCTTTGAATGCATGGATGTCTGTAAGTTCTTCTATCTATACACAACCATAAATATGCAATGCTGTGTACTCATGCAATGGATAATGGATGTACCTACAATCAGTCTTGCTTCCAGAGCTACAGCCCCAGTTCCCTAGACGTTGATAGAGTTTCCCTTTTATTTAAAATCCCATTAAAATACGAAAGACGCAGAGAGGGAAATTCACTATCTCCACTATTTCTTGATTTCCTGACTGATAGGCATCGAGAGGGCGAGAAAGGAGAAAGCAGAAAAAGACATGGTCGTGGATGGAGATGGAGATGGAACGAGAGAGAGAAAGAGAGAAATGTCACAACTCCAATGTTGTTCTTGTTCTCCAATTCACAATGCAAAGTAATGTCTGACTTGACTTGAAATAACAAAATAATGGGAGCAGCCGAGAAAGTTAAAGTGAAAGTAAACCCCACGCACATCACGTCTTTCATTGTTATACTTGCGGTTGGTTCTACTGAAACGTTGGCGTATTTACTACGTCACATTACTTATTTTACAGTGTCTGGAGGCGCCTTTCACTTACTACTTCATGGATTACATTCCTAAAAGAAAATGCAAACAGGCTTATATAACAAGTTGAGAAATCTGTTAAAATGTATTGCATCTTTATTTAAAGCGATATAATTACCAATTATGTGTACTTAGGACAAGCAATATCCATGGTACTATGTTTAACACCTTCAAAAAGCATTTTGGTTTTTAAAAAATATGAATTTTAGAAGACTAATGGTTTTTGGTTTTTTGTTATTTTTGAATTTAAAAAAACATTAATATCCCGTTTGTATTAAAGTTTTAAAAACTAGAAGCTTAAGGAATAAAAGAAAGCGTCTTTTAAAAAGAGCAGTAACAGCTCAATTATTGTAACTTTACATGTGCGGCATCGCTCTATAGTAATTAAGTTGTTGCTGTCCCTCAACTCGCCCAGGTCACGCCAGTACAAGCCTCAGGCAGAAATGCTTTTAGACGGATGAAGTAGATTCTCTCTACTGTATAGACAAAGCATCTGCATCTTCAAATGAACTTCTAACAATGTTTACACATATATTTAAACAATTTATTTCCCAGCTTTTGTAAAATTTAAAAATTACCAAATTCTAAGAATAAAACTAGCATTTGAATTAAAAATTCATTTTTCTTGCGTTTCTGCCAATGGTTAACTTGAGAAGTAGGCATATACTTTAGTTTTAGAGGCTTGAAGTTTAACAAGAAAAGCATTACTAGCTTCAACCGTACAGATAAGGCTTTTGTACATGCATAAATGTGTAGTACTGTTTTATGTATGTATGTAGGTACTTGTTTTGAAACTAGGTTGGCAGTGGCAGTGGCAATGGCAGCGGCGTTGGTATTTCCTTGGTTTGCCTCCCCTTGCCTTGGCTGTGTAAGTGCAGAAAGCTTAAAATTAATCCTAGCCGCTTTTTCCCCATTAAGTCTCCTTTCCTCTTTTGATATCCGGTGAAGCGTGTGTGCATTAATCTCAAGCAGATCTCATTACGTCTCCCAGCAATCACGAGTCTTATCTTCAGGACCTGCCTGGCCTCGCCTTGTCTCAACTCAGCTCCCACCACCTACACGTCATTATGTACATCGATGTACAGCCTTCGCATACCAATACCGTCTGTCTGTATATATCCCTATACCAAAGTACATATTTATGTTAGTGTGAAAAACACTATCAATACTACAAGTGAGCAACATCCGTCGGTTCAAGAGTCTTTCAAGTCAAGACTTCCAAGTCTACGGAGGTCCAAGTCAGCCCTTTGCTTAGGGCAATGCGAATAATTCCCTTTCAACGTTTGACATTTTGGCTTTCTCTCCTTAATGGTCACGACGAGCTGCTTTAGATGCTCAGAGTACAGATGTACATAATAATTACAGCTCTATTGGTACTAGAGTGAAATGGTAAAGGTCAAACGTTCACTACCAACTTCGAGATATATGCTTAAGCAGTAAAATGTCTAGTATTTAATATTCCTCACAAGATAAGGAAAACTGCTGTGCAAAATAACATAGTTTTATGGGTTTTCGAAAAGTGAAATTAGACTTAATGGATATTTTTAAATCGATCCAAAACGAGCATAAGCTATGAAACAGATGTATAGCTTTCCACTTTTAGCTTTCACAAAAATTTACCATTAAAATGGAATTTCTATTTGTCGCCAAAACAGATAATTTACTGGACTCTGTCTTGTTTTCTATTGCTGTTTGTTGAACAGGTGCTGAAGCTTTATTTTTTGTTATGTAGGGTTTGTCACAGGGTACTAACACAAAATCTTTCATGTTTAAGAAATTCCATTTTTCTTCTCGTATTAGTGACAGTTATACAGAAAAATCATTAAGAGCAGTACAAATAACACAGATAATCGCATCGATGATATTGATGCATGTTGACTGAATTAATATGGCATTGGATGGTTAGTAGGACCCAGCATATGACGATGATATGGTATGGTATGATTGATACGATCTAATACAGATTTTATCCAATTACCTTTTTCTTGTCAATGATGAACAAATTTTCATTTCCGAGTCAATTCTTGTCTACTTTCAGTCAGCTCATCCAATCCCATCTCATCAAATTCTGATCCGTATCTCATTAATTTTCCTATCATTACTATTATCCCGAAAACGTAGAAATACAGAAGCACCACGAGAATATAATGACCCCATAAATCCTATCCATATGTCGTCTCCGAATTGATTTGAGAGCAAACGTGAAAGCACAAGTGTGTACGTCCAAAAAATCTCATTACGATCTTAATCTAAAAAATAAAATAAATCTCCAAATACAAATCCAAATTCCGAATACCAAATTCGGAATGCCTTGCGTGATTATCTTTGAAAGTGAAAGTAAAAGTGAAAGTGGAAATCTCATAATCGTAAAACAGAAAGTTGAAAACTAGGAAATTGATGACATATTATTATTTCATATGATTACTTCAAAATCCGCACGCTACACTGAGTCTAAAGTGACCTATCTGGTTCTGTGTCAAATACAAAGGCAATGGAAAACTATTGGAGAAAGTTAAGTGCTGTTATATTAATACAAGATCGGTACTCTAAACTCTGCACAAGTTCTGATTACTGGTATCAATTCTTTTTTAGTCAAAATATTTTTAAAAAATTGTAGGCATTTGATAGTGTGGAGGATGGTACTTGTGTCGTCAAGGAAAAATAATAAAGAGAAAGCTTCTAAAACTATATTAATACGATCTGTGCTCTTGTTTTCTCCCAATTTTGCGCTGTAGCTATGGCAAAGTTTTAATGAAATAGTTGTAGTACCTATGTACTTTTAATTCCATGTTCAATCAAAACTTTAGTAGTTTGGGGTTAATTCATGGCCATGTCTAACCGTAGACATAAACAAAGTACTACTTGCGTAATATTGCCGACTAGTATAGGTGGGGTCCTTGCATATATCTTTTGCATCCTAATTTGAAGTAAGACGAGTTATGTAAATGTATAAAGGGCAAAATAAAAAGTTAATAAGTTTTTATTGGAGCTAACTTAAATACGAAATAGCGTTTTCAATTTTTAGAAGAACCCCACCAACTTGATGTTTATGATGGTAAAAAGGGAAAAACGCTATAACTGAAAAGTAGGCAAACATTATATTTACCTCTTTAGTAAGTGCAATGCATGATATCTGCAATTTCAAAAAGGGCAAAACATAATACTGACGTTTTTAAAAAAAGTCAAAAAACATGCTAAAGCTTTCAAACAATCAAAACATTATTACAACTGCACGGAAATATATTTTACTTTCTAAACAAATATAAATGAATAAACACATAATTACATCTGCGAGTTCTTACATCACATTATATAATAATTAAAGTTTTCACATGGCTCTGGGTACACAAAAAAGTCTTGTTTTACGGAAGTTCCAAATTGAGTTCACACAAACGAAATACTATAGGAGTATAGATAGATCCCATATACTCCTGTATCAGAGCAACATGTACACAAGTATGTAGGTATGTATAATACGTACTTGAGAGTGTTGTACATATGTATTGAGTATATAAAAAAAGGAATTCATGGACTGTGATGGTACTCAAGTATTTACGGAAGCACACAGAATAATGCGAGAACGAGAATGAGATCGTCCCAGCTCGACTGAGTCATTGATGCATGTATCTTATCTACACGCAGCCACGCACAAACACTAACACACACACACACACAAGTTGGTCCTGATCCTGAGCCTCGGATTCTTTTCCCTCTCATAATCTCACTGATCGCAATCCAATCCAATGGCAATGGAATGGTAGAAAAATACTGAAGAGACTCCAAGGCTGAATAAGAGAAAAGGAGAGACGACTCACATAGCATACTTTCATTCAATCTGAATCTCAATTCGAATCAACAAAATGGAAATGGGTTGTGTCTTTCAATGTGTAACCTTGTTATAGGATTTCATAGGTAGGGACTGCTACCGTTAACGCACTGCTTGGTTCTTTGGATTCCTCGTAATATCCTATAATTACGTGCATGCATAAAAGATAAGTATATACATACATTGCCATGCTACATAGGTATAGTCTATAAAGTAAGTTCTTTCTCTTACGCTATCTCTCTTTCCTTCAGAGGTGGTATCGTGATTTCCATTTCTTGGTAGATGCCAGATCACAGTGTTGTTGTGATATTCCGTATAATTATACTACACGGAAATTTTCAAAAATCAAAAAAAAAAGGCAAAAACATGTAATACATAAATTTACACTCGTGTAAGGTGGTCCGACGCATACTTAAAACCAAGGGTCTTTCCAATAGTGTGTTACATGATTTGGCACATGGCGAAATACAAAATCTTATATTTCTATTTTCTATTACCTATATAGAATTAGTACTTTCAAAAGAAAAAAAAACATTTTATTTGCGTCTTCAAAAATTGCAAACATTGGTGTTTATACCCTTCTAACAATGTGAACCGTCATACCTATTTATATTTGGCGAAAGTCTGAAAATAGCAATGTTTTGTTTGAGGAAGTGCAAAACTTGGTATTTAGAGGATTGTAAAGTAATGTAAGTGCACATACACAGTTCTGCGCGCTGTCTACTAATGCAAACTGATATACTTAAGCTAGCGGTTGGTGAAAGTATATAGAGTAACAAAGTCTATTTTACAAAGGTTTAAAAATATAATACTCGTACAACATCTGAACACGGTAAAAACAAGCAATACAAGCTATTTACATCAATACGATGTTTTTATCTGTTGAAGCATGAATTCAATTCATTCAATCCAACAGCTATTTCAAAAAGTGTCTACATATAACGGCAGTATACCTACATGTATTGTGCGTATTATACGATTATTGTGTACTGGAACATTCAGCTAGCAGTATAGACTATAGATGATAGATGTTAATTAGGATTAGGAACAGAAACGGTTGGATTACTACGAGGCTAGAATGTGAAGGACGAAGTTAATGTTTGTAATTACAAAGTTATGTTGTAATTACAGCACGTCCAGGGAGACGATGATGATGAGGACTCGGACGACTGTGGTGTAATACAGATTGGAGTAGATATGTGTTTTCTTTATTTTGGTCAACCACCCATTTCATTGCATTCCTTGCCCTCCCTCCTTCCCATCTTCATCTCATCCCAGGCAATCCAAGTCAACCTCAAAGACTCAGACACTCAAGATTGACCAAGCTTTACTTTACTTTCTCCAGATAAGCACACATATGCACACTGCATGAAGTCGACTCGTAGAAAAACATGCCCTGGTCGAAATCGAAATAAACTTAATGCCAACACAATCAGGAACTTCCTAGCTCTCGCACTTTCCGAACGCATCTAGGACTTTCTCCAACATAATTAAGAAAGCATTTCAGAAAACACGATGCAATATTTCTGCAAATACATAGCTGTGTTGTATCCCTATATATCTGCGTGCATATATGTACCTTATTGCATTTTGTACTATGAAATACTGTGCATAAAATAAACCGTAAAATTATGAATTTACAATCTCTATTAATTTCACAAACTACTTTTAATGCATAGACTGTGCATTGTCAAGGGTTGAAAGTTGTATGAATCATATTTAACGGAGGGAAAGAAAAATGGGAATAGAATGGGGAAAAAAGAAAGAATTAAGGAGAATTTTCTTGTGGAGCACAAAAAAACACGATATAATGTACCAGGATAGGATCCATAAAGAGATTAAAACTTTTGGCCGATACCCTGATACTTGTGAGCTGATAGGAGAGGAAGCGGGTGTGCAATAGAACAAGAAATATTAGTAGGTACTTAGACTCCAGCACACTTTCTTTTGTGAGTTGTACACTTGGAAATAATAAACTCAACCAACTACACCAAATTTTGATTTCCACTAGCTACAGCAGCACTACGGCGGATACACGTACTTACACCAGGGGGCATAAAGTATATAGCTATAGGTATATCTCCCCCATTATGCCTCTGCTAGCTCGTACTTTGACTTTGACTGTCCTCGTTCTATTAATGTTTCAGATATACACAGTTTATGTTGGGATAGTTGTTCTATGAAAGTAAAACTTTTTGTTCTCCGTCTTCTCCGTCCACACAACTTACTTGGAAAATAGTTGTTAATCGTTTTCCACATCACAAAATTCAACAACTTTGTAACTTTTCTGCATTTACAATGAAAGTCAACCCGAGAGAAGACAGTGGGACAGGGAGACAGTGAGACATTGTGAAGGGAAAGAGAGCTTTGGGCATTTGCTCTGGCTTTGGCTTTTACTTTCACTTTACATCTTTTATAGATAGGGACTCGTGTATACACGTATCTTGTATTAAGAAGCAAAGGGACGTTATTTAAGTCTAACAATACAATGAAAGAACGGTTTTAATATAATAGGAACCCTAAGCTTAAAAAACAGATGGCACTTTTCCTATTCTTGGTTCACACCGCACTGTGACGGCTTTTTTTCATAGAAGCTTTGCCCAAATAGGCGAGCAGGTTAGTTTAGTTTATTAGAACATTTTGTTTCAAATACTGTAAATTAGACGTTTAAAACTTTTTACAGTTGGTAATAAGACTTACGTAATTTACATTTTAAAAACCGTAAATAACAGTGTTTGCGTTTTTCAGACAATTTTACTCACTAAGATTTTTTGCCTGTTTCTAGCATTTAATTGAGACATTTTGCATTTCTGAACCCCAAACAATAGTACACTTAATTTTGGATTTAAAATTGTTTCGTATATGCGTGGATTCGTTTCTCAGGTTACGGTACAGTAGATGCATAGCAGCATCCTCGTATACTGAAAACAGAGCAAGCTAAACAGCTTGCAAAACATTGTTTCAGCTCTCTTGAAAGTATACACGGGCAGAGCGACATACGTATTTGCACCTTTTTGTTCTCCTTGGTCAACCTAATGGTTTTATCAATGTCTTCAAGCATTAGCATTGTCTTTGTATATACATGCATAGCTACTACCAGCCTTCTATAAACTACTACTATATACATACTAGATATATAATACTAGATATATACTAGACATACTAGATATATATATATACATACTAGATACATACTAGACCATACTAACCAAGTAACCAAGATCCATAGCCCAACTTTTTGCCAATTTCTCCTACACTTCTACACTCTACATAATATGTATACCTATACAGACTAAAGTTAGAAGAGTGACAGCACACAGTACACTGTACAGTCACACTACAATCTACAATCTGCACCACTATCGCCCTCGTCCAAGTTAGTTGGTCTTCTTTCTCAAGTAATAAATATTTAGAGGGTTTTACAATCGAGCAGAAGGTATTACCATAAAGAAGGAAACTGTTGAGGCGACCAAAAGCTAAAAAAAAGGAGAAAATGCTGTGGTTGAATGAGTGGGAGGGGAACTTGGGATAGTTTTGCTTTCTCTTTCTCTTTTACTTTCCCTTGACCGTCTGAGGTAGATGCTTTAGCTATAATTATTTGTATGTTCACTGTATACAGTATAGTACGCTTCAGTGTCCGAGAAAGAAGTCCATGGTAAGTAGGAGCGGTAACGATATTTTCAAAGGAAACTACATGTAGAAAAGTTGAAGCTGACGACCAAAGGATAAGCGAAGGATCCCAAACTTTTCACACAGCATAGCAATAAGCAAGGAAGCCGAAGGTTTCATACAGATAACTTTAACCAAAGGATACTTATGATAGGAATGGCTACAGACCGCCAAACTTGTCATCAAAACTTGACCAGTGGTGTGAGTCGTCTGCTGCGAGACGGCAGGAGTTTCCTACGGTGAAAGTGCGTGCCAGAAGAAGCAAAATATCTTAAATTTAATAGTTTTAAAATAATTTGCAAACGTGTAAATTCAATGTTTTGTTTCTCTCTGAAATCATTTTTGTATTTTGCTTTCACGTTTTTCTGAAAATGAGTTATTTTGCTTGCTACAGTTTTGATAGTCACTTTTCTGTTAGGAATCAATTGGGTTTTGGACGTTTTAGCGTCACTTTGCCTCTTTGGCGACAGTATGCACGCATGTATACACCAATTCTCACTACTCAGACTTGACGAACTGGACGGAACAACTGCTAATGATAGGCAAAGTGGAAGGGAATGTACCTATATAAAGTAATATTTATAGCTATACCCAAGGAAGCACGATTTCTCAAAATGTATCGATATAACATTATATCGATTCTTTTATGCGGCTCGTGTCGTATTTCTCTTTGTTCTGGATGTCGTGAGTTCTGAGAAAAGTGGGAATTTTTCAATTGAAATTGAATCCCATTTGCAAACTTGTACAAAGGATGTAAAAACTGTATGCTTGTTAGTTCTAATGGAAGTCTACACAGTATAATTATATTCAACAACACTACGTGTGTATATTTACTACGTATACATACATGTTGCATATCTGTATATAGAATGCTTTGACTATTTGATTCCAATTTTGTTTTACTTTAATTTTTAAGTTTTTCCTAATTGTGTGGAATTCTATTTTAAATCTTTCTGAGATTTTCGAAACCAATTTTTTATTCAGAATTGTAAAAATTATTAGCAGTAATAATGAAGCCAAGGTGTCTTTCATTGAGTAACGACCATTAACCACACATTTAGAATCAACTTTCTCTTTTACAGCTTGTTTGCATTTTTTGCCTCAAGTTTGCTTTTCACTATGCCGCGTATTATTTCATCAATAACTGGACCTAAATCAAAATTGTATACTTGTATAGTAAATTCACATGAACGTAATCAGCCTGTTTTCCCATGAAATATGTATGCTAAATCAAAAATCAATGAAAGTTGAAAGTAGAATTTAAAATATAAGCAGCCTTGTCGAAGAATCTAGAATACCTGATTGTAATTTACATACGTATTTTTATATTGGCATACCAGTTAGAGAAAATTATATCCTGCTTTAGTAGACTTTTAACGCTTTCAGTTCGTAAATTATTCAATAGCGCAAATTAATTTTTTCCCTTTATCGACCAATACTTATTTGAACACCGTTTATCGATACTGTCTATGTAGTTGTAATCAGTTGAGTTCTTTGGAATACATATAAAGTTGCTAGCGTAGTGCTTCAAAACGCTAGTCGACCTACTCGTACCTACCGTGTAATTCCGTTTGAATTTAATAATTTGGAAATATTTCAGATTCCAGCACATTTGCAGCTCGCAAAATTTCAAATTAAAGTTGGACATTAGGGAAGTGAATTCGCATCGATGACAGCACACATACTACTTTTAGGAAATAATTTTTCCTTTGCTGAAGAGGCAAAGATATTTGGTGCTTTCCCCAATTTAACTGGGGAGAAAAGTGACCCGTATCTGTTTTCAACTGTGCCATGCATTAGCTTTATTGCATGTTTCCAAATAAATATTGTTTAAGCATCCATTATTATTTTAAAATTATTTGCAAAATACAAATTCCCATTTTGCTTTTTAGCTTATGTATTTGTGTTACAAATGTAGGTTCAAGAGCCTGGTCTGACCCGGCTGGTTTCTGCCCGTGTGAACAGCCTGGGGTGGTCCAAGATGAAATTACAAATCGTGCATTGGCTTTTACAACCCATCACTCACCATATCTCAAAACCAAAACCCCAAAATACGCAATATGCTTGTTTCGAATAAGTCATTATCTAATGGATTGCTAGTCCCATCGCCATGCCATATTGTATGCTTTCCAGTCATTTGAAGAGTAGCCAAGTCGTAGTTTCTAGAGAGTGAAAGTCAGGCTCAAGCCAGGGGCTATGAAAAGGGGTTTCAACTCAAATGAATAAGAAATGACCTCTGAAATTTCATTTTAACTTTTCAATTAATCATACGCTTGCGAATAGACGCGAATCTGAAACTGATTTTAATTTGCCTATGGACGTATGTAGAAGAGGTAGAAGTATAGCTAAGGCACCAACATATTTATGAAGTCTTGTCCTCGTTCTATGTATTAATATCAGCATAACAACAAGCTGATATTATACATACTCCGCGATTTGGAATTTGAATCAAAATATAAAATTAATGATTCCGTCAAAACCTCAATTTTCAGGGTAACCCGCCTTTAAAATCTGCTGTTCAAAATTAACTTGGCCTTCATCATAATATGTAATGTAAACGTTTTATCGTATTTGTAAATAAAGTATTTTAGAATCCATTTCTTTTCTAAACTCTGTCACAACGATTTTCTTTAAAGGCTCAAAACCGATTTGCTTCCAAATCTAATCGTAAGTGGAGAGCATCAAATACGGTGAAACACAAAAACATGCCAATTTCAAGCCAATAATGTTAATGTATGTATGGAGATGGTCCGTCACGTCACAAATTTAAAGCTCAAAAGACAAAACTACTGAGAAAACTGAAAGCCAAATGAAAGCTAAAACTTGGGCTAAACGTTCGGAGGAAGATAGACAGGCTTGAGGGAGATGGAGTGAGAGAGATAGAGAGAGAGAGCCCAAAAAGACAAAATACTTATTGGAGCATATTGCAGTGGGGCAGTTTTGTTCTAATATTATTGTGAGTGTGTCTGCTGTCTGCTTTTATGGAAATGAAATCCGTGTGGACGGAAAGTTGATTGTAAGATGTTCAAGTTAAGTGGAAATGGGAGTGTCTGGAGTCTACAGGGAGCACTCTGCATCTTTCCCATCCACTTCTATTCCACCAAAAGGCGAAGGCTCCAGCTGTCTCCCTGAAATTTGACACACTTTAAAACTTGAATGAATTGAAATCTCAAATCACAAAATGGGTAGGCAAGGCTGTACCGTGTACATACAGTTATATGCAGTACATTGTTCGTGGTAGGACGTACATTTGTTTATCTAAAACACTAGTGCATGTACATATGTACAGCTACAAGGTACGTGGCGTTGGTGTTATGTACTACAGCAAAGAACTGTATTATGGGGTTACATGTGTAGGTACCTCCGTATACTAATATTCCTGCATACTACGCAGTGTCGACTGTCAAATTGAAGTTTGGGGTTCAACCCTTTCTTGTCCTGCTATCATATTTCAACTTCAAGTATTCTGCACACAAGAATATAGGTAGGTACATATCGTGGGTAAAGAAGCATTATGGCGTAAGTTTAGTCTCTGCTTAATCCCATTTTGACTCAATTTTAGCCTCCCCTTATTGTCATTTTGACTTACATAAAAAATGTCTTAATTCTGCATGTGTTTGTATTATAAATCCGACTGTACCACTTTGCAAAGCCAGTTACACTGCTAAATTCCAAAAACAGTAAAACTGTTACTGCACTTTCCAACGACAATCAAATTGCTATTTGCACTGATTTGAACTGACAGCAAAATTGTAATTAACACTTTTCAAAAGCGGTAAAACTGCTATTAATAATAATAATAATAATTTATTTCATTTTGTCGATTTGGCCTTGGCCCATACAACAGTTCTTCCATATTTACAGAATTGATATTTTATAGTAAGTCAAATGAGGTTACCCTTAATAACATATGTACATTTACTAATTCGAATTTTATCCCGTCAATTGTATTAAAGTTACGAGTTATTAAGTGTTAAATTTTAAACGTAGGTAATGATGAATGGTTACTTGCAAGTAAGGTTTATGCCGTGTAAAAAATGCTTAATAATTTGGTCAAAGTTAGTATTAGTTAATAATATTTAACAAATCATCAATAGTCCAGTGAAGT
>JAQFZC010004064.1:0-16999 GCA_034695205.1 Dicyrtoma fusca | reverse complement strand
CATGCTAAAAATAGGCCTTTTTTGACAAATCAGATCAGTTCATTCAGTTCAGTTCAGATCACCTTTTAGGTGTGCCCCTCGGAGGACGTGTAAATACGGGTTTTGCACATTTCCAAAGTGAGCAAAGCTTGGCATTAACCTAATCGTATAACATTATTCGTAAACAAGGATAAGCTATACGAAACAATGCATTTTGAAAATTACTAAAACATTTGTTTAGCAATTCCAAAAATTAATAAAATTGAACCAAGCATGGCGTTAAAACTCATGAAGAATCTTTTAAGTGAGGCACGTCGCGCCGGTAACGGTCTAAATATGTGCAAGGATAAAATTACTGTTTTATAAATCTCTCTATGTTATTTCACACTTTTTGAAATGGTTAAAACCTTTTCGAAACGGTAATAATATTATCTAATGGAATGCGTTAATTTCTTGTTTTGACATTTTTGAAACTGTTGAGTTTTAGTTTTAATCTTTTTGACAGAGTTGATTTCTAGTTTTGACCTTTTTGAAAGTGTGGGTTTCTAGTTTTGCATCTTTTTGAAAAAGTTAGTTACTTGTTTTGGAATTTTTAAAAGTGTTAACTTTTGTTTTGACGTTTTTGAATGTCATGATTTGCTATTTTGACCTTTTTTAAAAGTGTAAGTTTCTTACTTTGACTTGTTTGAAAGGTCTGATATCTAATTTTGATATTCTTGAAAGTGTGAGTCACTGGTATTATTATGGTGGAGTATTTTTGAAATTGTTTACATATTTCTTTTCTAGCATTGGCCCTTCAGAAAAAAGTAGTTTGTAGAAAGGCACTTTTGTTGAGTTTCCATGATTTCCCAGTTCCGAATTGGTACGTTGAACCAACGTAATAGTTACCATTTAAAAAAAAGTGATTTCTCTATTATTGAAATCTGTAAAGTGAAATACTGTTTTTTTCAAAATGTGTAATTCGTAAAACAATACGGATGTGTTACAACAAATTCAATTACAGAGAGGTTGTAAATAGAAAATGTTTTATTTTTTATTGTTGTTAATTTCCGCCGAAGCGTGCGTTTTATTTTACCGTCTAGATAACCGCATGTTATAACCAATCCAAGAAATATCGTGAACGGCGTTGAAGTAATAATAAAACAAATAAACGACAACAGTGTTTTTATGAATTTGCAGATTTGCAGGGAATCCGTTTCAACCATTCCAGAAATAAATTAGTTTTATAACTCACAAAAACCATTTTAAAATCCGCAAAACCACTGCAGCAAAAGTTAAGCCAGTCCCATGTACATCGCGCTGGTAACGTTCGTAATAATTGCAAGGGTGAAATTACTATTTTAAATCTGTAAATAATATGTTTATTACATTTTTTGAATTAACCTTTTCCAAACGCTAATATTATCTAGTTTAACAGCTTTTGGAAAATGTTAATTTATTGCTTTGACCATACTTTTTGAAAGTATTGGTTTCTAGTTTTGACCTTTTTGAAAGTGTTAGTTTCTTGTTTTACATCTTTTTGAAAAAGTTAATTTCTAGTTTTAATCTTTCTGGGAGTGCTGATTTGCTATTTTAATGTTTCTAACATTTTTAATGTCTTGTTTTACATCTTTTGGAAAACGTTAATTTCTAGTTTTGACCTTTTTCAAATTGTTAATTTCTTGTTTTACATCTTTTTGAAAAAGTTAATTTCTTGTTTTGACATTTTTGAAATTGTTAATTTTTTGTTGTGACCTTTTTGAAAGTTCTAGTTTCTAGTTTTGACCGTTTTGAAAGTGTAGGTTTTTAGTTTTGGCCTTTCAAAAAGTGTTGATTTGGTCTTTTGACCTTTTTTAAAGTGTTAGTTTCTTGTTTTACATCTTTTTGAAAAAGTTAATTTCTAGTTTTAACCTTTCTGGAAGTGCTGATTTGCTATTTTAACGTTTCTAACATTTTTAATGTCTTGTTTTACATCTTTTGGAAAACGTTAATTTCTAGTTTTGACCTTTTTCAAATTGTTAATTTCTTGTTTTACATCTTTTTGAAAAAGTTAATTTCTTGTTTTGACATTTTTGAAATTGTTAATTTTTTGTTGTGACCTTTTTGAAAGTTCTAGTTTCTAGTTTTGACCGTTTTGAAAGTGTAGGTTTCTAGTTTTGTCCTTTCAAAAAGTGTTGATTTGGTCTTTTGACCTTTTTTAAAGTGTTACTTTCTTACTTTGACCTCTTTGAAAGGGTTAATATCTAAATTTGGCGTTTTTGAAAGTGTGAGTCACTAGTTTTGAGTTTTTGAGTGTTTTTGAAAATGTTGATTTTTTACTAGCACTGACCTTTCAGAAAAAGTTAATTTGTGAAAAAGGTACTTTTGTTAAGAATTCTTGCCTTGGTTTCCCAGTTCCAAATAGGTTACACAAACGTAATAGAAACCATTTAAAAAGTGTAATGTATGGCATTTCCAGTAAACACAGTAGAATTTTCTTGAAATAATAGAAAACCTACAATAATGAAAACTAAAATAAATTAACTTAGGGTTGAAGCAGAAATTTTCAGGTGGGTGGTTAAACTTCTAAATTAAGGATGAAAGCGCAAAGGCTATTGTAAGAGACTTCTTTCTTGAAGGCCGCGCTTCAGGAAATGACGCCAATGTATTTCCATTTAACACGAGCAGTAAAAAGCTCCCGAATGATGCCCTTCGTCTTCCCATTTAGAAATGTAACATTTAATTTATTTCCGTTTCAAAAGAGTTAAGTAATGAATTGCATGCACAATACATGCATATTAGAGGAAATGGTGCAAAATTAGAAATCATTAAAAAGTGTCAAACGTGACATTACTTTTTACGAAATGCGTAAAATAGCGTAATCTGAAACATCGTAAAAGGTATGTTACACTATTTTAAAAGTGAAAAACTTAAAATTAGCAGTGCGGGAAATTTTTGGAATGTGCAAAGTGCATTATATCACGATTTCTTCCGATCAAGGAACTTTTAACATTTTCCCAAAACAGCAAAATAATTTTATGCTTTTCAAAAGTTGAACGACTTTGAAGCGTTTCAAAAAGATCCAAACGTTCCCATGTTGAGGGATAGCTGACTAATTGACTAAACTAGACTTGACTAGGGTAATTCTTGTGTTGAGTAGACTAGACTAGACTAGGCAGGATTCGAAAACAGTGTGACTAGACTTGGCTAGACTAGCGAAAGTTCTGGGCAGCGCTGTATAGCTACTGGAAGCTGTGACACTAAAGCTATTTAAATCAATTTTAACCTGTCGGCAAATGTAAGGCATTTTCAATTGAAATGCCGAGTGGCGTTAGACTTGTGACAATATGTTGCCAAAACTAAAATTGACGGCACCACTAATCACTGTTAGAAAAGGCCTTCACTATCACTTTAACGTCAATGCTTTGACATGGCACTTTGGATTAAGATGTAGGACAGGAGGCTTAATTTAGGGGACTAGTGAGCAGGCAGCATAGAGTCTCGAACTTCTGCATCCACGAAGGGGCTGGAAGCTAATGCAGGATCTTATGAGTTCCGGACCGAGTTGAATTCGACCAGTTGGAGGTTGGGCTCATTCGAAAAACTTGGGTCTGACCTGACCGGAGACGACTGAATTCTGACCCGGGGAGGCCCGCTGATATCGCCGGGACTATCGCCCTGACTGTGATTTGGGGGAGATGATGGTGACACTGCGCCTAACCTTTACACTTCGGATGGGCGGGACACCTGGCCGTGCGAGGGGGGAGAGGGGGTTAAAGAATAGCCCTTGACTAGCTCGATCTTGTATGACCCGGGATGACCTCCCCTCGGTGATTCCTTCCGATGACACTCGACCAACTTTCTTAGAATTCGGGCTGCACTCGCCAGAATCAAATACAACTGATCTATCTCTCCTTAATTGATGCTGGATGAGAATATTATGTCTTAATTTCACTATGAGAATAAGGTATAGGTCCTGGGCCACGCTCTCCTCCTTTGGGGGCGTGCGCGGATAGTTTGCGAGAATAAGGAATAATTTATTTCCTCTAATTCTCAAAATAGCACTATTCAATTATTAACTAAGGACTTTACACTCTGTCGAACGATATTTTATAGTATTAAACTCTTCTTAGAAAACTAAAAACTAAAGGAAAATTGAAAGGGAAGAGAAAGGGAGGACAAACAAAAATGGCGTGGAGTCTGAACAGTAAGAAATTTTTACTTCACGCTGGAATGAAACCGAAATGCAGACTGTCCGTATTCCACCAGCAACGCATTGCTCGTGGAATTCTTCCGTCTGTTATCGGTCTTTCCCATCTCTGTGCCATGCTTCGCCTCGTTCCCTTCCCTGCTTTGAGCATTCAAACCGTCGATTCAACGACAGCGTAGCTGCCGATTTGAAATTTGGAAGGGCGACTGCTTTGGGAAGGAACTTTCCGCTGCAGTTGCCCCTTCGGGCAGCGACTAGGTGTCGCCCGTGACGCACTTCCAAATTTTTGCCTTTACAGACTGCATCAAATATTACGCTCGCTTTTCCATTACTGAATGAGTTTTAGCAGTGTGCGAAAAATGCCCCCAATATTTTTCTCCCTCCTTAGCGTGTTTTCACGTCCAATAAATTTTTATAAATATTTTATTTCTAGCAATTTGAGTTGTTGGTTTGTTAGAATTAACATGATCAACAATATTAGAAATTAATTCAAGATATACTAAACAACCAGTAAACACAGTAGAATTTTCTTGAAATAATGGAAAACCTATAATAATGAAAACTAAAATAAATTAACGTGGGTTAAAGCAGCAATTTTCAGGTGGGAGTATGTAAGTGGTTAAACTTCTAAATTAAGGATAAAAGCTCAAAGACTATTGTAAGGGACGTCCTTCCTTGAAGGCCGCTTCAGGAAATGACACCAATGTATTTCCAAAATTTAACACGAGCAGTAAAAGGCTCCCGAATAACGCCCTTCGTCTTCCCATTTAGATTCATGTACCATGGAGAATCGTCTTGGCGATTTATTGGAGGCCAGTCGTGGTTCAAGAACTGAAGTTTTTTCCTAAAACACAAAAACAAAGTTTAATTCAATAATAAAAAAAAATTGTTTTAAAATTTGAAATAAACAAATTCAATTGCTCGTCATAGTACCTTCCGTAGGCAAATTGAACCCAAGTCTGGACCATTCCTTTAGACATCTGATAGTCGACCTCGGACGATTTAATTTTACTTAGAAATTTCATGTGGAACAGCATTGCAACGTCGTCCCCGTGGCACACGCCTGTTGGAGGAATTTTAAAAAAATGTAATGCAGCCCTTAAAATATTCGGAACTGGGGAACTATAGAAAAAATCTTAATGAAAGTGTTTTATTTCGTAAATGTACTCTTTTAAAAGGGTCAAAACTTGGAACTAACACTATTTCAAAACAGTCAAAACTAGTAAATAATACTTTTTTAAAACGGTCAAAATTAGTAAATGACACTTTTTCAAAACGGTCAAATCTAGTAAATATCTTTTTTTCAAAACAGTCAAAACTAGTAAATAACACTTTTTCAAAAACAGTCAAATCTAGTAAATAGCTTTTTTTTCAAAACATTCAAAACTAGTTTATAACACTTTTTCAAAACAGTCAAAACTAGTAAACACTTTTTTAAAAACAGTCAAAACTAGTAAGTAACATTTTTACAAAAAAGTCAAAACTAGTAAATAGCACTTTTTCAAAAAGGCCAAAACTAGTAAATAACACTTTTAAAAGGTCAAGAAACTAGAAATTACCGTTTTCAAAAAATTTAAGACTAAACATATTACCGTTTGGAAAAGAATACAGACACTGAGAAAAATTTAGCAAAGTTCAGATTTTTTTTTACCTCGTCGTGGTCGCCGCCTTCTGAAAAAGTTCTGAAGGACCCAGTTGGAGGCGACAGAGTAGCCCAGCTCGACGATGCGGGGAAACTTCCCTTTGCTCGCAAAGAGATTGTAAAAAGTGAATTCGCCCATGTGTGTGTAGTAGTAGGTGTAGACGGGGGCGTACTTGGCGTGGGCGAGGGCGGAGTAGTGCATTGCCGTGAAATAAAGACGGTCCGAAAACATGTCCGTCAAATCCTGGAAGTCTTTCCGGAAGTCAATGGCAGAGGAGCCCTTCCCACTAAAGTAGTATTGACGAATCAGAGCTGCCAAGTTCCGTCGCTGGGCGTTGTAGTTGAGGAGAACCGGGGCCGTGCTGTCCCAGTCAGAATTGATTTGAGCAGAAACGTTTCGATTCTTCACGATCCCTGAAAACAAAGGGATGAAACTGTTTGAGACTGAAACCATGGACGAAATGATATACAAAAAGGGTTGTACGTTGTACTACAAATATACTTTTTTAAAAGGGTCAAAACTAGAAATTTCCATTTTTACATACATCAAAAACAAGAAACGTCATTTTTGAAAACGTCAAAAGCTAAAAAGTAACATTTACGAAAAGGTCAAAAACAAGAAAATAAAAATTTTGGAAAGGTCAAAAAGAAGAAATTAAAATTTTCGAAAAGGTGTCAAACAAGAAACTAACCTTTTCAAAAAGGTCTAAAACAGGAAATTAACGTGTTTGAAATGGTCTAAAACAAGAAAATAACGTTTTTGAAATGGTCAAAAACAAGAAAATAAAGTTTCTAAAAACGTGTAAAACAAGAAATTGATCTTTTTGTAAAGGTCTAAAACATAAAATTAACGTTTTCGAAAAATTCAAAATCCCAAAATTCACTTTTTCAAAAAGAAGTCAGTCAAGTAATTAACATTTTTTAAGATGCAATACCAGAAATTACAGTTTCTACAAAGATTTAAAGCTAGAAATTGCTGCTTTCAACAAAGTCAAACCTGTAAATTACCATTTTACAAAAAATTAAAAGCTAGAAATGATGAATATTTCAAAATAGGTGAAAACAAATTTCCATTTTTGAAAAGGTCAAAACTAGAAATCAAAGTTTTCAAATAAATTTAGTAGCAAATTCAAACAGTTCAAAACATGAAGTTAGTATATTTTATAGAAATGGTAAAACTAGAAATCTGCGGTTTCAAAACGATGTAAAACGAAGCTAGGCTCTCTGTAACTTGAAATTACCACTCACTTGCTGAGTACACGAGGCCTTCGTCCGAGTTGACGCCGCAAATCCAAGGGACGTGACTGAAGTTCCCGCTTTCTATAATTTCTATGGGATGGCGGTACAGGAAGGCCTCGTCGTCCACCAACGTTTCCAACGTGGGAGCGTACTGCGCCAAATGGTTCGACAGAATGTCCTAAAAAGGCAAATACACGTTTTTGCAGTAATTATTCTTTTACGCATAAATCGATCCTTTGCACTGCAATTCACACTTAACAGTTTAGGGAATAATTTAATAGTGAAAATAAAATTATACTAAATTACCAGCCTCTCTTTGTGTAAGCTGGCAATGTGGTTTCCGTTGATATTTTTTAAACACCAGACCATGTTCTCAGTGTTGGTTGTGGGGCAGTTGAGTTGCTTCCCCAAACGTTTGGCTTGCTCCCCGGGATTGTCCACGAGCTGCCACGTCCTCACGGCAGAGCCACTCTGGGAAATTGCTCTCTGAAATAAACCTGTACAATATTTCCGGTGTCAGAAAGATGTAAAACCAGAAATTACCTTTTCCATAAGGGTCAAAAATAGAAAATTAGCTTTTTCAAAACCATTCTTTCTAAATTTCCGTTTAAAACAAGATGTTAAAGACATAAAATCACATTAGTCAAAAGACTCAAACTAAGAAATTAACGGTTTCAAAAAAGGTGTAAAACTAGAAATTCCCGTTTTCTAAATAGTAAAAACTAGGAATTACCTTTTTTGAAAAGGCCAAAAACAGGATACTAGCGTTTTCAAAAACATTCAATCTAGCAATTCACGATTTATGGAAGATGCAAAACACGAGCTGAACTTTTTCTACAAGGTCAAGACATGAAATTACAGTATTCAAAACAGTCAAAACAAGACATCAACATTTTCAAAAACACGTACCTAAGAACAAAAAAACACATGCTCTTGAAAAGGTGTAAAACTAGAAATTACCGTTTTATAAAGCTACGAATAACGTATTTCTTGCGGGAAGGACAAAAACAAGAAATTTCCAATTTCAGAAACACGCAAAAACTAATAACACACGTTCTTGAAAAGATGTAAAACTAGAAATTACCGTTTTCAAAATGATCAAAATTAGGAACAGCTATTTTTTTGGTAGATCAAAAACAAGAAATTAACATTTTTAAAAGAGGTCAAAACAAAAACATTCCCGCTTTCAAGGCAAAACTATAGACATTCCAATTTTAAAAAGTTTGTAAAATTACAAATTCCTATTTTAAAACGATGCAAAGGAGGAAATTCCGATTCTGAAGAAGACAAAATAGAAATAGAATGTAAAACGGCTACCTGCGGACATCTTGGACAGTATGTGGTAGTGGACGCTGGAGGCTCCGGCGGATTCTCCGAAGAGGGTCACTCGACTGGGATCCCCGCCAAAGTGTACGATGTTCTCCTGAACCCATTTCAGTGCCATGCTCTGGTCCTTCAGCCCCATGTTCCCCCGAACAACCCCGTCGCCCGTATTCAGGAATCCTGTAAGGTGATCCACCAATTATAATAAAGTTAATTAAATAAATCATTATTATTATTAATCTAGTCAAATGGACCGGCGGTTTACACTCACCCAAAGCTCCGACACGGTAGTTGAAAGTGACGAGAACTATCTCTTCGTCCATAAAATACTGCGGGCCATAAAGATAGGAGGACCCGTACATAAAGTAGCCGCCGTAAATGTAGACCATTACAGGCAGCAAGTCCTTTTTCCCGCCATCCGTGCTATTCCCGCCTATTGGCGGGGCCGCTTTAGTCCATGCCTGGGAAAAAAAGGAGTTTTTTTTCAGGAAAAAGGGATACTCTACTCATTTTGAAAGAGCAAAACGACGATTTAACCACGTTTATTAGCGAGAGCAAAGCGACCTTCTAAACTTTTTTAAAAGCCCAAACGACCTTTTAACGTTTTCAAGCGAGTACAAAACACCTTCTAACGTTTATTAACAAGATGTAAGCGACGATTTACGCTTTTCAAAAAGTGTCAAACTACCTTTTAACGTTTCCCGGACGGACCCCGTAGTGTCATTCTACTCTTTCCAAAAGTGTAAAACAACCTTTTAAAGTCATGTCCGAAGACCAAAACGACTTTTTTATTCTTTTTATTCAGAGATTCAGAGCTAATGAACAATTTAAAAGCTTTTTCAAAAAGAGCAAAGCGACATTTTACACTTTCAAAAGTGTAAGACGACCCAAAATTGTTTTTCAAATAACTCCAAAAGTGTTTTAACCCCTTTATAAAGTAGTAGAACATGAAATTGCATGGTTTTGTAACACATTATTGTGACTAACTTTTCAATTTGAACTGCAGTGACTGTAAATTGTAAACGTTAAGCTGGCTATGGTGCAGTGTTGTACTTGAGTTTAGTTTTCACAGTTGAATACTACACAAATTTAAAGCTCTTAAAATAGGCCCACCTTGGGAACGTATACGTTAAGGTAGAGGCAGTCCTCAGAGCCGGTGAGGAATCCCGTGATAATATTTAGCTGCAAACAGGCCGTCTTGGACTTGTCAACCCATCGAATCCCTTCCCATTTAGGTGCCGGTTGCGGTGACTGCAATTAGCCCCAAATTTATTCGTGAAAAATTAATTTTTAATAAATTATTATTATAAGTGAGATTATTTATGAGCTAAATGAGTGGGTGGCGGTTTACCTCAAATCTCAAAATCCCAACTGGTGGTTGTGCATAAGGAATTCCAAGGAACTGGTAGTAGGGTTTTCCATCACGGGAAGTGCCGGTACTTCCTCGTAGGATTCCCGATTTAATTTCGACTTGCGGGTAAGTGTAGGACTTATGGGCGGAAAACCCGCCTTGGAGCCCCAAGAACACTAAAACAACAGCAACGTGAAAGAATCCAACGAAAACCATCCTCAAGGACACACAAAGTAGAAGATTTTAAAAAACTGTAGGGTTTTCTAACCCAAAAATTTAGTAGGGTAAAAGACCATAAAAAGTAGGGTAAATTAAATTGATTTCGGTTCAAAAGCTAAATAAGAGATTATAATGAAAAATATGCAATAATTGAAGCCTTGGCTTTGTTTTTGACGACGGACTGCTGTGCCAGTGGGAAGCACTGATGAGGATAAAATGATCTTTTGTTTCCACTTCTACTCTGTGCCAAGTGAAGCCATATGCCATGGAAAGAAGTTGACCAAGTGAGACCAGTGGGTCGTGCTATAGACAGACACACACCGCACACGCTCCTATAGCTACTATATACATCTATACATGCCATTGCACAAAAATTATTAAAATGTGTGCACGATCCCTGCAGCTTTTATTGCACAAAAATCTCTTGTTTTTCTGTGTTAAAGTCTTAAAAGAGAGATGTCAATATGTTGTTTGCATTTGTGTTTCTGTTGATTGGATGGATCGGATGGGATAAAATATGAAGATGTGATGACTTTAGCAAAAATAATAAGAACAAGATCGTGACTTGAACACATTGCATTGTGTGTGTGTGTGTGTGTGTGTGCTTTACAGTTTATTCATTCCGCCCTGAGGCTCCCAGTTATTGGTAAAAGCTTTCTTAATTTCTTGAATTAGGCTTCAATCAAGAATTCCACCAAAATGAATCATGCAATACACAATTTAACCTTTTTGATGCGTAACATACTTCGTTTTGAATGTTTTTTAAAATGGTAATTTGTTGGTTTTTGACCTTTTGAAAGTGTTATTTACTAGTTTTGACCGTTTTCAAAAAGTGGTATTTAGTAGTTTTGACATTTTTGGAAAAGTGGTATTTACTAGTTTTGACTGTTTTTAAAAAGTGTTATTTACTAGTTTTGACTGTTTTAAAAAAGTGTTATTTACTAGTTTTGACCTTTTTGAAAAAGTGTTATTTATTAGTTTTGATTCTTTTCATAAAGTTAATCAATAGAATGAAACACTTATTTGTAAAGCTTTATTTCAATGGTTTCCCAGTTTCGCATAGGTTAATAAATATTTGTATTTTTAATTTATAATTTATTTAGTTGTTGTTTTAGGTTAGTTTCTTGAGGGGAACTTTGCAGTGTTATGTACAGTAAAAATTATGGGTAATTAATAGGTTATCTATCTCCCTTCGGACAATGAGTCGTTGAGACGAAGAAGGAAGGAGAATGGGATGGCGGGGATGGCGAGGGGGAGGGAGGCAAGGAGGAAGGGGATGGGGAAGATCATGGGCCCAATTACACCCCATAATCTGTCCAGAGTGTCATTTTCCGCATCCTCTTCTTTTTCGTGAGGGTGATGATGATGAGGCATCTCTTTGTGGCGGCCACTGGATTCCCATCCCATCTCTTCGGATTTTGGCCCATAGACGTAGGTAATCTGCAAACAAGGAAGTAGAAAGTTGTCAACATACTCAGAAAAGTTAATAATTTCATTGTTGTACATCCTTTGAAAAGTGTTAAATTATAATTTTGACCTTTTTAAAGTATTGGTTACTAGTTTTGCACATTTTTGAAAGGGTTAATTTCAAGTTTTTATGTTCTTAAAAGTGTTAGATGTAGGCTTTGAATCCGTTTAAAGATGTTAGTTACGCGTTTTACACCACTTTTAAAATGTTAATTTCTTGTTTTGACCTTTTTGAAAGTCCTAGTTACTAGTTTTGACCTTTTTTAAAGTGCTAGTTGCTAGTTTCGTATATTTCTGAAGAATGTATATAATTTCTTGTTTTGACCTTTTTAAAGTTTAGTTTATAGTTTTGACCTTTCTGAAACTGTCTGTTACTGGTTTTAGTACGTCCTTTTGTAAGTGCTAAAGTAATGATTGTACTTTTTTGCAAGTGTTAATTTATAGTTTTGCACATTTTTCAAGAAGTTAAATGCTTGTTTTGTCCTTTTTGAAAGTGTTAGATTATAGTTTTGATCATTTTAAAAGAGTGAATTACTAGTTTTACTTGATCTTGAAGGAGTTAATTTAAAGTTTTGACATTTTTTGAAAGTACTAGGTACTAGTTTTACACATTTGGGATAAAGTTATTTTCTTGTTTTGGCCCTTCTAATTTTTTTAGTTACTAGTTTTATTGAAGAAGTTCATTTCTTGTTTTAGCCTTTTTGAAAGTGCTTGTTACTAGTTTTTATCCTTTTCAAAGTGTTGTATTTTATAGTTTTGACCTTCCTGAAACCATAATTTTACTAGTTCTCTGTCCTTTTGTAAGTGCTAAAGTACAGATTAGACCATTTGAATGGGCTAATTTATAGTTTTGCGCATTTCTGAAGAAGTTGAATTCTTGTTTTATGCTTTTTGTAAGGGTTAGTTACTAGTTTTGGAGCCTTTTGAAAATGTTAATTTATGGTTGTGACCCTTCTGAAAGCGTTAGTTACAAGTTTTGCATCCTTTAAAAGTGTTAATTTCTTGTTCTGTCGTTTTGAAAGTGTTTGTTACTAGTTACTACACTCTTTTGAAAAAGCTAATTTCTAGTTTTCACCCTTTCGAAAAAACACATTTCTCAAATAAACACTTTTGTAATGTATACTTGCCAGTGTTTCACAGTTTCAAATAGGTTAATTGAGTAATTAAATTAAAATTTGTTTACAAAGAACTTACGCCCGTAGCTCCTGTGTAATCTGATGGCTGCCACCCTCCAAGTCTATGTGAATAGGCGTCTACTCTCCGGCCAAACCCGTCCGCTGGAAATCTATGTTTGTGGTGTTGGTTGAAATTGTTGACTAGAACTCGTTTTGCCCAGGCAGGCTCCGCCAGTGAAAATAGCAGAACGGTGGCCAAAACAGCAGCGTTGACGGAGAAATACAGATGTAACGTGGAATATTTTTGAGGCTTGCAAAATACTTGAGGTGTGAGATTCTGATGATGTAGCGGCAGCATTTTAAAAGTTAAACTAATAATTGTAACATGAAATAAATTAATAATGGCAGCTAAGACTGACAGTAGGTACGTCCTCCTGAAATTGCGCAACTGAAACTGACTCTATTTCCTCCCAATTTAGCCTTTTTAAGGGATTTTATGAGCTCAATTTTCCAAGATATGACGTAATTATTACCGTTCTGTTACAGTCGATGTTAAGTAACTCACTTGTATGGCTGCTTAAGACTCGAAATAACGCGTATCCATTACTGCTTGAGTGCAAAGTGAGACGGAAGGTAAACGGGAAGACGCAAAATGACGCATATCCATAAGAATAGGAAAAGACGGAACATTCTCCCAGTTTTACAACATATGCGTACACTGTACCAACTTATTCATCATAATCGCATCATCGCACCCAAACAGTGAAGCCATTTTTGATAGTTATATTCCCATCATAATCGCATCATAATAATGAAATTCCTATTATAACCGCATCTGGTTCTCATCTTACACCCATCATAACCGCAGCATGCTGCATGATGCGGTTATGATGGGTGTAAGATGAGATCCAGATGCGATTATGATGCGATTATGATGCGGTTATAACTATCAAAAATGGCTTTACTTTTTGGCTGCAATGATGCGATTATGATACGGTCATTTGGTAGAGTGTACACTCTATCAAGTCTCATTAAAAATGAGTCCTGAAAACATCCAGATGTTTTCAGGGCTCATTTTTAATGGCATTTTTAAAGTGTATGTATGTACATCTAATAGTATTTTTAAATCCAAGTTTTGTGCGTTTTAAAACGTATCAATCAGAGTTTTGCATGTTTTAAAGCGTACCAATTACCGTTTTGCATGTTTTTAAAAGTTCAAACCAAGGTTTTGCGTGGTTTCAAAAAGTGTAAATTGAGGGTTTACATGGTTTTGTAAGGTAAAAAACAAGGTCTTGTGGGTTCTAAAAAAGTGTAAATCAAGTTTTTGCATGATTTAAAAAGTGCAAATCCATGTAATTCATGATTTGTGAAAGTGTAAATTGAGGTTTGGCATGGTTTTGAAACGTGCAAATCAAGGCTGTGAGCGTTCTAAAAAAGTGTAAATCAAGTTTTTGCATGGCTTAAAAAGTCCTATTCCATGTAATTTATGATTTTTAAAAGTGTAAATCGAGTGTTTCCATATACTAAAAAATTGCAGTTCGAGTTTTGCACGTTTTGAAAAGGTATAAATCAAGGTTTTGCATGGATTGAAAAAAAATAAATAAAAGTTTTGCACGTTTTCAATTTCAAAAATCAGTTTTTATAAAGTGCTAAATGGTGCTTTATTCAATTTACTAAGAAAACTGGTGGCGTGCCCTGTTTTTGATTTTATAGATACGCGTCATTTTGCATCTTAAGCAGTGCTATGCTCTTTAGCAAGAGCGCCCCTTCGTCCTTTGTTCATTGAGAGTTTTTTGGAGCTTATTCGTCATTGTAACTCTCTGCCACTCGGGCTCTCAAACGGTCGACGGTTCACACACTCGCCTCCAAAATTCACATAAATTGTAAGCCTTGAAAGGATCTCTTCAATAATCATGTGCCCCTGTTCTCGTCTAAAAGTAGGCAAATGTTACAATCGTGATAGGTTATTATTATTTACGGAATCATGAGATGCTCAGGTGTATCAGGTGTAGGTACTCAAGTTTCGCTTCAATGGCGTTTTGCCCTCTTTTAGATCATGTCAGTTCTACGCAGTATTTTACGCAGCAGAATAAAAAATAAGATTATAAACTGCTGGCATTAAATCAAAAAAAAAATGAGTTAATAAACTGCACGGCGTAAAGACACAACGTTTTGAGATTTTACGAGTAAATATAACTTATGAAAAATTAAGGATTTATTAATAAGTTGAAAGAAATATGCAATAAAGGCTAATTTTAACCTTTTCGAACCGGTATTATATTTATTTTTAAATGTTTTTGAAAACGGTAATTTCCAGTTTTTTGACCTTTTAAAAGTGATATTTACTAATAGTTTTGACTGTTTTGAAAAAGTGTTATTTGCTAGTTTTGATCGTTTTGAAAAAGTGTTATTTACTAGTTTCGACTGTTTTTGAAAAAGTGTTATTTCCTAGTTTTGACTATTTTGAAAAAGTGTTACTTACTAGTTTTGACCGTTTTTGAAAAAGTGTTACTTACTAGTTTTGACCGTTTTTGAAAAAGTGTTATTTACTAGTTTTGACCGTTTTTCAAAAAGTGTTATTTACTACTAGTTTTGACCGTTATGAAAAGTGTTATTTACTAGTTTTGACTGTTTTTGAAAAAGTGTTATTTACTAGCTTTGATTGTTTTTGAAAAAGTGTTATTTACTAGTTTTGACCGTTTCGAAAAGGTTAATTTATAGAATTATACACGTTTGTAAATCATTCTTTCCATGGTTTCCCAATTTCGATTAGGTTCAGTAACAAAATCGTAGAAAGAATTTCTCTAAATCTAAATCTAAATCTAAATGTTGAAATCGGGCTTTTGTTGGAAAAGTGTAGGGTTCAATTCTCCTTTCTCTTCCATCCGCCTGTAGTGAACTGTCAGATCAAAAACCAATCGAAAAATTAATCATCTCTCCCCAGCACTTTTACAATAAAGTATGTAATACGTACACTGCACCAAATCACCACATCATAAAAAAAGTGAGTCCATTTTAATAGTTATAACTGCATCATTTTGATGCGTTTGAATGCATCATCATATAAATGAAGAAACGATGAAGTCTAGATGAGTTTCTTAATAGGATAGGGAATGAACATGGGCTATATGATGAGGTCAAAACTCATCATAATGATGCGTTTATAACTATTAAACTGAACTCACGTTTTCGAAAACTGATGCGGTTATGATGGTATTTGGTAGAGTGTACGTGTGTGCGTTTTACTGAGTAAAGATTGGATAGATGTTATCAGAATTAGATGATCGATTGTAGAGATTACGAACCTGGGCGTCTTTTGTAAACGGCGGACAGGAGAAGGGATCCCCGGTACAAAGCGTAGAGGATGATTCCAAGGGTGAGAGCAACAAATCCAATGAGAATCCCGGAAAAAAGGCTATTTCCCATGCTTTCGGCACAAAAAATAAAACCAGGTTGTAAAAATAAGAGTAAAAGTGAGACCGACCATAAAACCATGGAAGGAATATCAGAAAATGTGTAATGAAAGTGTGTATTCTAAACATAACTTTTTCAAAACGAGCAAAACCAGAAATTACAGGTTTTAGTACATTTAAATTCATTAACTAGCGCCACTAAGGAGGTTAAAATTAGAAACAAAGTTTATAGAATGGCCAAACATAGAAACAAACACTTTCAAAAAGGTCAAAACTAGAAATTACCATTTTCAAAAAGGTGCTAAGCTGAAATTAACACTTTCAAAAAGATCAAAACTAGAAATTATCATTTTCAAAAAGGTGCTAAGCTAGAAATAAACACTTTCAAAAAGGTCAAAACTAGAAATTACCATTTTCAAAAAGGTGCTAAGCTAGAAATTAACACTTTCAAAAAAGTGTCAAACTAGAAATTAACATTTTCAAAAAGTTGTCGAACTAGATTTTCACTTTCAAAAAGGCCAAAACTAGAAAAGCGTCAAAACTAGAAATTACCATTTTAAAAAAGGTTCTAAACTAGACATGTAAACTTTTAGAAAGCGTCAAAACAAGAAATCAGCACTTTCAGAAAGGTCAAAACTAGAAATGACCTTTTAAAAAGCTCCAAAACTAAAACCCAACAATTTCAAAAATGTTAGAACTGCATGTACACTACTGTTTAGTAAAGGTCTAAAGAAGAAATCATCAATCTCAAAAATATTCACAAATACATAGTACAGTAAGTAGCACTTTCAAAAATATCAAAAACAAGAAATTAACACTTTCAAAAATGTTCTAGCAAGAAAGTAACACTTTCAAAAAGTTAAAAAAAAACAAAAATTAACATTTTCAAAAAGGTGATAAACTAGAAATTAACACTTTCAAAAAGGTGTCAAGCTATAAATTAACATTTTCAAAAAGGCCAAAACTAGAAATTAACAGTTTTAAAAGGTGCTAAACTAGAAATTATCACTTTCAAAAAAGGTCAAAACAAGAAATTAACACTTTCAAAAAAGGTCAAAACAAGAAATTAACACTTTCAAAAAA
>JAQFZC010004063.1:0-17000 GCA_034695205.1 Dicyrtoma fusca | reverse complement strand
ACTAGTATTTGCGCTTTTCTAACATAGTAAAACTAGTATTTGCGCTTTTCTAAAATAGTAAAACTAGTATTTGCGCTTTTCTAAAATAGTAAAACTAATATTTGCGCTTTTCTAAAATATTAAAACTCCAATTTGCACTAGTCAAAAATAATAAATCCCGTATTTGGGCTTTTCATAAATAGTAAAACTGCTGTTTTTCCTGTTGTAAAAATGACCAAAAGTTGTATTTAAACTTTTTATAAAGAATAAGATGGTAAAATTTGATTGGTGGGACTTGCGTCGTAAGAGAACGTAACGTTTGTATTTTGGCTTTTTGGCTTGGCTGAGAATGCTTTTAAGAGGGAACTGGACTCACTTACGTCACATTGCCTCTTTACCCACGAAGTGTAGGTATAGCTGGTTGCTGGTGTGGTGGCAGGTGGCTGTGTTCATAGGCTGTAATGCTGGGACCAAGTCTGCCTGTAAGTTGGCATTTGGAGAGGTGGATCTCGTGGGTCGAACGGATCTGCAGCCTCCTCTTGCATCTTCTGAAGCCGCTAAGCTTTGAGACAAAGTGACTCGTTCTTTGATTTTGTTTCCTGTCCGAGCAATAACAGAAGAAGAGCAAAGAAGAACAGTTCGAGCCGAGACAATTATCTTGAGGATTAGCGACGTCATTAGCAACAGCTGGGCTCACCGGACAGCCACTCCACACTTACTGTCACATTTTAGGACAAACACTCTTCTGGCTTCCTTCATTTCTGTTTCTACTCTCAAACTACTCCCAACAATAGCAGATCAATTCCTATTTTTAAAAAGTGCAAATAGCAGTAATCATACTGTTACCTTCTTACGTTCTACACTTTTTTAAATCCTTTATTTTATAGGCAGATCCTTGTACAAATAGATAATAATTTCTTGTTTACTTCTGCGTCAGTTACTACGTCAGTTGTATGTTTTGCATGCTTATTTTGAACACATTAGTTTATTGTTTTGACCCTTTGACCCTTTCTGAAAAGGTCTCAGCTTAACTTTTGAGCACATTTCACAAACAGAATTTTTCTAAACCCTTAAAAGCCGTCCAGCAAAATTAAGTGTATAAAACCAAAGTATATAAAAAGACTAAAGACCCAGATACATACATACATGTTTTCAAATAGAATTTCCGCAACCCAAGTAAGAGAAAGAAGTTGACATTTCCTAGGCCCGTAGCGTAAAAACCCAGACCTTACACTTATTGCTTTGCAAGTAAAAAGCTAGTTGCACTGCTATTCTTTCTGTCGTAACATCATCATTGAAACAGAAGGGGAAAAGATATTGTGTGATAATTAGCAATAAATTATAATAATTTGCAACAAATGAGCATCAATTTCCTTCACCCGATACCCTCATCAAGTGGCAGTCCAGGGCATGCATTAGACTGGTAGTTTCTGGCCTGATGATAGTACTTACAAGACCTTGACGTGTACTTATTGACATTCCAAGTGAAATGCGTGACTGGCAGAGACGCACTGCACTGCACTCACGTCAAGAATAATTATTTAACAGTTACGTAGTTGTTTTATAATCCCAAAAATTATAGCGACGTTTTCCTGCAAAATACAATTGAAACGTAGAATGAGACAGAGACAACTTGTTTGATCATTTCTTATCGATTTTTTGTGTTTTTTTGCCTGTAATTTATTTGGTGTTTTTGTGGATCTTGGGTTTCTGGTCCAAATTTGAAGATGAACTTTGAAAAAGCTGGTTGACATTGAGAAAGTGTGCGTTGGTGCTGTAATGTTGGAGATGCGATGACTGATGGACGGAGCCGTCAGCTGTTGAGTTCTGCTCCGTTGCTCGGCTGTATTTTTATTTCCTTGTCTGCTGGTGCTCTTTGATGGGGTGTCGGGAGATGAGAGACAATGCAGTCGCAAGAGAAGACCAGCAGCTACGAGCAAAATCAGATATGTGCATGGCTTTGCGTCAATCCACACTATCACTCCATTGCATCATTCAGAGTCACGGCTAGCATCTCTGCACACTCAAGTCTGTACCTTAGGCACCCTTCAAATATCACGTCCTCCATATTATTTCCAATTCAGGCTGTAAAATTAGTTTCAATGTTTCAGAAATAGCTAATTTATTTATCTTTGATTTATTGAAATACAGTGTAGAAAAACACCTTTGATTTCCAAGTTTAAACCCTAGAATTTGGGTTTTTTTTTTACAAAACAAAGAAAGAAAGACAGTATAGATATTAAGACTGATTATAGCTTTTTGGAAAGATATATGCACGGTGTCTACGTTTTTAGACAAGGCACTATTGCAGCACGAAATATTGCTACTGTAACTGCAAAATGGTCAAAATTCGCTGTTGCACACAATTTTCCACACCCAATCATATCTTAAATATCAAACTAATAAAATGCTGTACTCCTTTGCGATAAAGCTCAAAAAGGAAAATAAAAAATGCCTACTTCGTGGTTGTGGATCTTTGAAAATGGAGAATGTGGAACTGGTAATGCTAATTGAATGCAAAGGGGAGTTAAGTGGAATGGTAGTCGGTGGTGGAAGTAATAAGTGAAATGCCCTCCCGTGTTGACTTGCATTCTGGGAAGGAAATGAAAGATGCGGATGGGACAGAAGGAGGTGAAGATGTTCTTTGTGAGATGATGGCAGTGGCTGGTGTGACGTGCCATGGCTGAAGGCCGAATCTGAAAAGAAACCGTTTCTTCGTCCTTCTGTCAACACTGAAGCGAAGCTCTCCGCACTTTTCCTGTCAAAAAGACACCCAAGCTCTGCACACCTGCACTTCCAATCTAATTGCATTACTAAACCCCCTTGGGGTGCATGCCAATTCACAAGACAAGGGGCTCTTCACTTATTACCTTTCCTGTCTAATAGGTCAAAAAATTCCCGTCATGGCATAAATGGGGGGGACAGAAGCATTGTGGCCTAAGTCCAATCCATACTTAAATAGTTTCGAAATGGGGAATGCAGGGGCCGTAGATTGCCTTTTTTCCTTCTTCTTTTTCCTCGAAATCTTGTTGTAATTTCGTGAGTAGCTTGTTGAGAGAGACTGTTTGAACAAGACAGATTAAAGTTGGCCATAGATTTTTAGCTTTTGATTAAGGTACAACATTGCTCCCTCCTTTTGTAGATCTTTGGCGAATTATTTGGCGGTACTTGCTGGGTCAAATGTTACTTCATCTTCCCGGGGATTTCTGATTGTTTCATCTTTTTTGAGAGATTCAATTTTATAATTTATCAAGTAACGATGGTTCCTGTATATGTATGTAGCTTGCTATTTTTGATATTAATTATTGCGTATATTAAAAAGTTGAGTAACCTATTCCAGTGAAGCAGTAGCAGGCAGGCAGAAGTAGCACACCACCCCACAGAAATACAGGGAAGGACATAAACATAATGTTGGATAGGCCCTCAAGTATCTTTGGCTGCAGAGAGCGTAGTGGCTTCATTTACAAGATTTGCCTCTTGAGATCTACGGTATTTTATCAAGTGTCTCTGGTGGCAATGGCTGAGACTGGCTTGAATTTTAGTGCCAATGCTTTATTACCTTTCCGCCGCTTTGGCTTTGCTCAGTGGCATATTGGTTTGGGAATTTAAAAGAGTTGGGATTCCTTAAAGAAGGATTTAAAATGAGAATGAATTTCAATAATAATGGCCAGCAGAGTGACACCACGGGGACATGCCAGAGTGACAATGCCAATTGCGAGTGTTGAGTAACTTAGCCAGCAGTGAGCAGGAGAATTCCTAAAACAAATGTAAATTAACGCCATAGACCGTCCACGGTGGGCTTGCCAGCTGCTCCAATGCCATTGAATTCTTTGATTATTTCTAGAATTATTATGAAAGGTGCAGTTACTCGGTTTCTTTGTTGGCTTCAACTCACTTTGTCCGTCAAAGTCAGCACTAAAAGAGAAGTGCCTAAGCATAATGGGGGTCTATTCTAAATTCAGATCCTTAACCACTGCAACCAACCAATAACCCACAAAAAAACAGAATAAAATGGAAGAAACCTGCACAAAGAGCACATCAATTGTACATTTTACAATATTTTAAAACTTTAAATTCTTACTTAAAATAGTCCAGCCGCTTAAGATGCGAAAGGGTGTATCTTAAATTAAATTCACACGCCTTTGGCTTTAAAGCAAAGGTAGATAAATAAATTGTTTTCCTTTGAAAAATGAGTTAAAAGGAAGCGATTACTGACAAAGACGAAGAATGCATGTACAGTAAGACTGGCAATTATGGGTAAACCGATTACCATAAAGCATTTAAGTAAAAAGGTCTGCTGGTGCTTTCAAGTGTTTCCTTGTTCTGGGCAAATAAATGTGGATGATGAGGCAATTAATTATTTATTCTAATGAAGTAAGTTGCACAGTGGTTTAATGCTAATGGTTATATGGTGTGATTTATCCGATTTAAATGTGTTCAAAGTATTAGCTATGGTTTTGGCTCCTTAAACAAATCATTTGTTGTTTTTTTTATTTTTATTTGCCTGGGAATGGAAATGAGGATTTTCCTGTAAGACTATTGCGTACAGTAGCACATGAAGATTTGAATAAATGCATTCAAGACAATAAGACTGCACTCAACTAAAGATGAGCGTTCACAATAGAGCAAGTAAATAGTACAGGATGATGTGCAATGTTACCAAAAGCTAGGAAAACACAAAATTGAAGACCTGTTTTGCGTTTTTTCCACCAAATTTCAAAGTGTTATTGTTATTTCGACAAGGCATTCTCTTTGCTCGTTAGTAATCGCGCCTACAAATTATAATAATGCCGCATACACACAAAGACCGAGCCTTCATTCAGCAGAGCTTCAGTGTTATAAGAAATAGGCTACAACTTGTATTTTTAGGGCACACTTTTACCAGAGTAGAATAAAATTGTAATTACGCTAAAAAACTTTAAATTCGTAAACAAACTTTGCAATTAAAACGGTTATTTTGCGAAACTAAATTTGAATTGCTGACAAAGTATCAACTTAGCAGTATCTGTAGTAGGTTAATCGCAGACAAAAAAGATTGCCGAAAAACACCTTTAGTTGTGAATAAAAACAAGTGAATTTTAAAATTACCTCTAAATGGTGTGAATTTGAATGTAGTGAATGTACACGTTGTAACTTATATAATTACAGGGTACTTTAATTTTTAATTTTGTGTCAAAATCCAATAATTAGCATTCGAGAGAGGAAATTAACTTTATGATTTTTTTTAATTTTTCCATCTTGTGTATTGCGGATGCCTGAAAGCGTTCATATTATGACACTATTGACAGCTGGAAGTTTTGAGGGAAATTTTGTGCTATATTGCCTCAGATAATTAAATAAGAAAAAAAAAGCTTTCTACAGATTTACAAGAATTAAGGAAAAATTGGTACTAGTTGCAATTAATCGTTAATTGCATATTATACCATGTGGTTTGCTTAGCCTGTAATTACGATATAATTTCAATATACCTGTAAAAGTTGTGTAGTGTAGTGCCTTATATTTACGTAAGTTTTCGTGTGTAGTTTCGAGTGCGTGTGCCTTGGTTAAACAGTTTGTAAATTGTAGATTTGCATAGTTATATCAGTTTTTATATTTTGCCGCGATTGCATAATTTTTACATATTTTATTTTCATTTAAAATTACGCAAAAAGTATGAACGAATTCTAAAACAAATTGACCACAGTTACTGTAAAAATACATTATAGCATTTGCATTTAATTGTTGTTGCAATCGTAGCTTAAGGCTATATGATTATGGAACATTTAAATAATTTAAAATTTTAATAAAGCCTACTTGCACTTGTCTGCATTGAGTAATTTAAAATGCACTCATCCTTCCAAGTGCTTCCTTCTGCGTCCCTTTTATGGACTTATTGACAATGCCAGACCTCGTCCAAGACGCAACAATGTCCCTCTGCAGCATCTGCTCTTAGAAGTTCAATAAAATAATTCATTTTTTCCATTTTTGATGAAGTGGTACTCCGTATTATTGTAGCTGCACTTGGATTGGACTGGCCAAGGGTAACGATTAATTTTTTTTAAATATGTAAGGCTGCAGTTTCTTTACGGAATTTTTTAACACTATTTGAATTTCAATGTTAAATAAATCCAAAATTACAACTTTTTTGTATGAAATTCTTTGATAGCCTAGTACGTAAGTACATGGAGGCGTAACAGTAATGCAGCCGTAGAATTTGGAGCTACGCTTGTTTTGCTGCTTCTACATTTAGTTTGCCTTCGACGGCAGCCTCGTGTGTTATGCGTCTACTTGAAAAATCATTGACCTCTGACGGTCACGGTCTATTATTTGAATTATATAATAGCAAATATTGCATGAGACCGTATCAGACCAACGCAACAGTAGCAGGCAGCAGGCTAAAGAGTAATTAAAATTATAATAACTAATATTACATGAGCCCACACTTCCCTTTCCGTTTCCGCAATAAATAAATCATTGGTAATTTGTGGGGGAGTGGACAAAGGAGTACTTGGCGTGGACGGGGATACGGCATTTACTGTTTTAAGGAAGCACATGTTTCTTTTATTAATTGACAGTCTGCATTAATTAGGTTGCTTCATTTTAATTTGGCCAAATCCCAAGTGAACAGGCGTTACAGTCTTACAGTTCTACTGCAAACTACATCAGAAATACGCACCATTATGTTTATTCTTTAAATCTCCCGTGGCATACACTCTGGTTCTTTGGAAAGAACAGGCAAACACATCTAAGTGTGTACTTGGCAGTGTAAAACTTATTATTCTTTGTACCGTAAAGACCCAAATAGTGCCCCCGGGCACTATTTCAAGCTTCAAGCTAAGAGGCCCCGGGCACAATTAGATACCAGGGCACAAATAGGGACCCGTCCCGGACATTATGAGAGAGGGCACTAAGCACTAATAGAGACCCGGGCACAATTTGGGTCTTTACGGCACCTACTACATTTTTACTCATATGGCTGAATGCGCGTTCAACCTTCTTCAAAATGTATGTATCATTACACTTTTTGAAAATGTCGCAGCATGATATTGTTTAGATTTTTACAAAGTAGGTTTTTATCGGGTTATAAAACAGCATTATAAAATTTGAAAAATAAAAGCTGAACGAGCGCTGTTGTGTTTTTAGATGTTCGAGGTATGTAAATCCTATTGGTAACCGGGACACCAAGGAAAGAATGCGTTACAAAACGTGCTTATTCTATAATTTAACTCTTTCAAAACCGGAAGTGAACATTTTCAAAAACATGCAAAACTACTAACTAGCACTTTGAAAAAGGTCAAAACTAGAAATGAGCTGTTTGAAAGAATGTAAAACTAAATACATTGCTGGTTGGAAAAGGCTTGAAGTGTTGGTACTAATTGTTGTGATTATTATGATTATTGTTAAAGTGTTGTTGATAATTTTTTTTGATTGTTGGTGGCAGGTTCAAGCCGGAGAAGAGTCAGCGTCGGCCGGTGCAGAAGATGAAGTGGAGCGGAGCGTCGCGGTGGTCGCGGAGTTTGGCCGGAGATTTGTTTTCCTGCAGCCACCCCAGCCAAGGGCTTCCCTCGGACAGCTACATGACGTCATCCATGCACGCCGCCTGCCTCCACCCCCACGCCCTCCCCGCCCTCCCCGCCCTCCCCCTCGAGTCCCAGTCACGCGTCTCTTCAATGACCATCGCCGACGTCAGCCCCAGAATCGCCGTCAAGAAGGTGCGTCATTTTTATTATTTAAACTTCCCGCGCATTCACTCCTACGGACTCCGTCACTGCTGCACTCTTGATCCAGCAACAATTTTTAACCTTTTCAATTTGAAACACAGAACACGTCGGACAGTTTTCACTTGGAAGAATATGTGAAAGATATCGTTTGTGCACTTTGTCAAAATGAAAATGTTATGTAGGCAACTGTAGTGTTTTAAAATAGTTGATTGAGTCAGCCGAAATACAAGAAAGACTCATGTTTTGAACAAAGTTGAAAGGCTGTAGACTTTTAGTTGGACTGATCGAAGGGGAGAAAGATGCGTCGTTGGCGTAATAATTATTGCTTTGAAGACTTTCAAAGGCGCCCTGTGTAGTGAACATGCTGCTGCGTATTCACTCATTGACAGCCGCTTTGTTTTCCTAATCAATGAAATCGAGAATTGATTTCGAATTGGATTTTCTGCTCGCGACGCAGTCTGTTCTGTGTGGAGACTAATAAGGGTGTCTCGGACTACACAGGGACATAATTTGATGTATTAATTACTGGCTTGGGATCCCATTAATGCAGCCACGATCAGATTTGAAATGAGAGCCAGAGTGCGATAGAGCGCATGTGAATGTGTCGGCTGGACGTGAGTGAGTGGATGATAAATAAAAGTTTGTAATCTTGAAGCCAAGTGAATGGAATGGACGTGACGCGTCTTCTTCATTCAATTCATCTGATAAGACACTGCAATTACAGAGCCACTCTCATAATTGCTTCAAACGGCCGTTGCAAAGGACTTCCCGAGGGGCCCTTCAGCTATTACGGCAATCAATTTATTTATAATTTCTTTTCGGTCTTTGGGGAGATGTTCATGTACATGGCAGTTTATATTTTTTTAATTCTTAAATCAAGCTGGGCACAACTCTCAAATATTGCAACATAACTTTTCGGCATGTTTTTAAAATTGTTAATACCACGTTTTCCAATGTTCAATTATCACAATTGACCACATTTTAGCTTTTTCGAAAGTGTTATGTAAAATCAAGTATTGCACCTTTTAAAAGCACAATATCACCCCTCAGCTTTTTTTAAAACTTTAGAATGCAGTTTGGCACCTTTGCAGCGTTTCGAATTGCCATTTACCTAATTGTGTTTTGCTTTTTAGAAAACCATTTTTAATTTTTCCAAATACTTGAACATTGCGTTAATTCTCACATATATACGTTTTAAATATTTAAAAGTCTAAAAAAATATTGAAAATATGTACCACTTAGCTCTACAAAAAATTTCCCGTGTTTCAAACCCCAGTATTGCTGGAAGGACGTAATGTTTGAATGGCCCCTTGGCTGTTAATGGAATGATGCTCACCTTCCGAGCATCTCCGTTCCCACAGAATGAAATCTCAATGTGAGTTGCGTTGCCTCATCTTGTGTGATGCCAACCGAAATTCAAGTTAAACTGCATGTTAAATGCGTCTATGAACCACTTGAGCTTATCGACATCGTTCATCGCCAACTCTTATACAATTAAATGCTTTCAATTAAGATCCATTATTAATGGCATTAGGACAAAGAGTCCAATCTGCGCCACTATCACATTCTGCCTCCACGTTATTTATTACAATGCGCCCTTCATTCTGGCTATCTTTGAAATTTAGAAATATTATTTAATCCAACGCCTCCGGCCCCCTGTCGTGTGTTTTAAATACTAAAATTCTGATTACTTATGGCTATTGATTTAGTGATTCGTAGATTGACTTTCTTTAATTATTGTGTATGTTTTGTTAATTGCAGGTGCTGCTGCTGTACGAGCATGCGCAGTACCGGGAGGCTGCGAGTTTCATTCAGAGACTCAGCGTCGGAACTTTTCGGATAATTCTCCGAGAGTTGCCCATGGACGTCTTCGTGGAGGCCATGCCGCACTCCCTCCCGATCATGGAAGCACTCTATGCCAAGGTAGCCTTTCAATTCAATTAAAATATAATTATGAAGTAATTAAAAAAACAAATAAAAATAAAAATATTCCATCCTGTAATACACGTTCACGGCAGCTTTCAAATTCTCTGCTGCCAAACCACAAATAATGACATCACAATGTACAAAATTAATTTTCCACCAAAAAAAGAAACCTGTTGGCTTTGGCATTATGGAATTTAATCAGAATTTCTGAGATAACGGGAGGTACGCCTACTGCTATAATTGATATAAGGATATATTATGTGAAGGATATAGGGTATATCCCTTGTATAGACAAAGAGTGTCCCATAGAGCTATCTCCCACTGCGAGAACAACTACGGTGACCGCAGTGAGTGGCATCTTTAATTGTACGCTTTGTAATTTTGATTAATTAATTAATCAAAAAAGTGGCGTTCATTATACAGATACCTGCGTAGGCAGTTTTTCAAATCCATTCTAGAAAATGTAAATAATATTGTTATTGTTATTAATATAAAGTTTCGAAATAATCAGACATTACATTTCAGCCACTTTCAAAGTCTTAGGTGGCAAGTGTGACATCTTTCAAATATAACAATGCCTATCACATTTCAGTTTTTTTGAATCTGTTAGCACACCGTTTTGCATCTTCAAAAATTCGACTAACATGCTTTTTGAAAAACTCGCTTAGACGTATTGTGTCTTTGTATCATTCATCTCTGCTGAACTATTTCATTAAAATCTTCTACCCGAAAATGTAATAGTGATGCCAATATTATTGTTTAATCAATTTCGTTTGGAATTTCCACAGGTTTTCACGTCGGATGGTCCAGACATTGACTTGAAGCCTTTGAAGCCAGAGTCCGTCGTAATGCACATGGTCAAGTTCTTTTCTCGGGAAGATCTGGCCGCACAGGTGAGAAGGCATTCCAATTTTATCTCTGAGTTAATTTATTGTGGTAGATGGTAGATGTATTTATGCTTGGTTGGGTATTTGATGACAAAATAATTGGAGAAAATCAAATGCTCAGCCATGCAGTGGGTGTCTGTGGCAGTTAATTAAGGACTGGAATATGAAACCATACGAGTGACCCGAATGCTTACGTCAAAGTGAGAGACAAAGTTTAATTGCGATGGCTGCTGACGGACAGACAGGCAGACGTGGAAATGACAGGCAGGTGTGAAAAATGTGGAAAGTTTTATGTGACAGGACGGGTGACACAATTTTTAGTTGACACTCTGCACTACATCAGTGGACAGCTCAATAGCACGAAGGAAAGTTTGGAGGTATTTGGTGCGTCATGCAGAAATTAAACTAATTATTATCACAACAAAGTACACAACAAAGATGAAAAAAGACATGGAAATCAGTACACCGGATTCAAGTAGGAAACCAAAAACAAAACTACCTACAAAGCAATTGATGCAAATACATATTTTTTATAAACAAAATCTTCAAATTATTGTTTTCAAATTCTATTCACTTAAAATTAGACTTTGGAAATTTTCCGTTTTCAGAGTTTGCTAGAAACCCTTTTGAGAAATGGAGTCTGGAAAATATGTATTTCTTTGGCCACTGATTAGAATTGTGTGGTGTTACTTTTGGTGTTTGTTGTAGTGTGAACAAGTATGTTTATGGATGTGGACGTCCGAATGGGAAGGAGTGGGAAATGTGAGGCTGACGGAGGATTACATGTGTAAAGGAAGATTTAAATAAAGGAAGATCTTCTGTCGAGACTTGGAGTAGCACGTCATTAAAGCCCGCATTGTTGTTGTTTGTGTTGAGAGAGCTTAAAGGAATGCAGAGATCGTATTGAATGGAGCCTGAATATGAAATTATGATAATATTATTATTGCTTTATGAATACGAGACGTGCGTGCGTGAAAGTCGTTTTTTTTTCGTCTCCCTTGCATTTCGTTTTGGTTCGTTGGCTGAGAATCTTTGGACATCTTTGCTCTTCATTGAAATGTCTTGGCCGTGTTTAGAATGATTAGGGGCTCGAGATGCAGACGCGTATAGGAAACGGAATTTGTTTTTTCTGGCTTATAAAGTTACAGTGGAAAGCAAAGCTGAAGACGAAGTTGGGAATTTAATCTGACCAAAATTAAAAAGCGTAATAGATACGGAGACAGACTGCAAGGGAAGGTAACACATTACACTTGCGCCGTCGCTTTTTATTTCCATCTCCATTTCACGTCCAACACTCTTCTTACTGCTTTTGTCTTTACGATTATTCTTTTTATTTTCCCCTTTTCAAGCTGCATGCGTAATACCATCTTACACTCAGCCAGCCATGCTCAGAATAGTAAAAGGATTTTCTTGTAAACATTCAAAGTGTTCATCTTAACATTTTGTATTTGTAATGCAGAGAAAATCCCTGTTGTACTTGTCGTCTTTTATTTATTTTAAGAAAGTGCAAAACACACACAAACAACGCAAGTTTTATAAATAAGGCACAAAGCAATGCTCATCACTGCTGTACACCCACTTTTGAATTTGACAATAAAGCCATTCCCATTACCATTACGTAGGAGTCAATAAAAATACTGTGATTGAACGGATGGTTATCGCATGTCTGTGTAAATATAGAGCCAATAAAATATTAAAATCTTTTTTAGTAATAAAAATACAGCAAGGGAGTCCAGTAGAGGCGAGAACCGTTTGGTTTAATCTGTAAAAGTCAGACATTATTTTTATTGGATTTGTGTGTGTGGATGCTTTGGAGTGAAGCGTTGACGTTGCCGTTGGCGCTGATGCTCTTGAATGCACGTTATTAAGGCAAAGGCAAAGCCTCGGAGTGTTGAATAAGTTGGACATGAAAAGTCAGCGGGGCGTCAAGAGGGTTTCAATTGGATTCGTGAAATAAAACATTAAATAAATTCGATATCAATACACGCTGAGGGATGCGTACTAGGAAAAAACACAGGAGCGTCGCAAAAAATGGCATTTATGTACATCCAAACAAGGCCAAAGATGTTGTGTAAGTTTTCAGAAAGCACAAACGAGGACGCTCATACAAGACAGATAACAATGACGCTTTTGCTTTAAGCAAACCATTAAGGGGTTTTGTACTATTCGGTACCTCATCGGAACTAGGAAACCATGAAAACAATGCTTTGCAGAGTGTGTTTGTACTACAAATTAACTTTTCAAAAAAGCCAAAAGCTAAAATTAACATTTTCAAAAAAGCCAAAAGCTAAAATTAACATTTTCAAAAAAGCCAAAAGCTAAAATTAACATTTTCAAAAAGTATCAAAGCTACTACTTGACATTTGAAAAGACATACCACAAGATGTTAAAATGTTCAAAACAAGGCAAAACTAGAAAGTGACATTTGTTATTGTTCTTTTGTTGTTAGAATCGCGGTCGTCGGGATGCGCTGGGGCCGTTCACGTCCGGATGCAAGAAGATCCTGGAGGTGATTGTGATCGGGGACCCGAAGTTGATGAAGACGGTGATGCAGCGACAGCGGGCGCTGAACAAGGCGGTGGAGGGGATGGGCCAGCACGGCTTGGTGGGAACGACGGACGAGTCGCTGCTGCCGCTTCACGACGCGCTCAAACTCGAGTTCCGCCGCGTTGTGGACACGTACAAAGGCGCGCTGCAGAAACTCGAGGACCTCGCGCTCTCCAACAAAAACAACCCCAAGTCCGTCGCCCACGGCCCCGCGCCCATCCAGGCCTCCCACCAAAGACAACTCTCCCTCAGGTAACACAGCCACGTTGGTTCACAAAACAAATCACAAGTCGGCTTCCAACTTCTCAAAACACAAAAATAATACACCCCTTTTCAAAACTTGTAGAATGTAATACAGTTTTATTGGTATATTTTGAAGCATGTATCAGTATAACATTTTGCACCCTATAAAAATAGGGCGAATTGAGCACGTATCCAAAAACATACGAATAATGTCCAACAAGGTTAGAAGTAAATATTTTGTACGAACATGTTTGAAAATGGTGGAAATTATCCCCACGAATCGTTCGTACAGAAGATAAAAAAGAGTTGGGAACCCTCGGAAGGACATTGGCTTTGACTTTGCGGGGATTAAATAATAGTTTTGCACTCACATAAAGTCAAACCGACCGGCACCACAGACGGAGAGACGGTCGCTCCTCAGCGTTTTAATCCATTTTTTCTGTTCCAACGTTAATCCTGTAATAATGCTAATGCATAATACTTGTCGTAAACTTTCAATTGGGATTCCACCAGCGAGTCGTCGTAAATCTAAAAAGGAATTTAATTTAAGTGATTTTAAAGGGTTAACTGCAGACGAGGGACTCTGTCAAAAGTGGGGAGTCCATAAAAACTCTTAAGCTACAAATCAGAGAGCAGTATTGCTCGGCAAAAGGCAGACAGACGAGCTCCGATTTCATTTTTATTACTCTTATTACAACACAATAATATTCCATCTCATGGCTTGTAGGGGCCTTCCATATGTTACACCACACAGTTTCAATTGAGAAGAAACTTTGAAACATGGCGAATTCTTATAATTCGACTTCCATGGAATTTCGAAACGTAAGGTATACATATGTATACTTGTTCAAAAAATCTTTGAAAAAGTGATGTGAGAGACAGGCAATTTTGAAGCTATATGCAAAAAATATAAAAACCCAACTGCCAAGATTATGTGCGTGTGTTGCTTCTTTTTTGAATTCTTGTCCGTCCACACTCATAACTGAGGACGAGGCAGAACTGTGGAATGTTAATCGTCCAATCATCAAGTTGTCAATTTAAGAGAAAAGTCGTAAATTATGTAAAAAGACGGCTTGGCAGTCTCCTGTTCGCTCCAGCATTTAACTTGAGCTTTATTGCTTTTCAATTGAAGTGGCTCAAGATAGACTTTGAGAATTAAAAGCAAGTGGGAGGTGCAGAAAAAAATGGAAAATGGGATGCGGGTGCCTGCATGTTCATTGCCACTTTGCCACACTCATTTATTTTCAAAAACAAATTCCATGAATGTCTAATAAATGCACTCCTCGGGTTCGTCCGTTAACTATCAGTGCAATTATAATTACAGATCCGTCGAGACATAAACTGCAAGTAAATTGCTGGCATATGGAGTGTGGGCCATAAAGAAGATCAAAATATAAATTTAATTAAAGGATTTCCATTGGAATGTCAAGCTCTGTCGGGGCAAGGTCAATGACTCAAAGTTTAAGCATTGACCTGCCACAACAAAGGAATTTTTCCACTTTCGACACCCATTTAAGGGATGTACACAAAATCCATAATGCATAAGATTTTCAGAAATTACACGAGCCTTAAGCATCAACTCGTGTGAAGGCTGAAGACGCATTGTGGTGTAAGTCCCAATAATTCTTTTCTTGTTAATTTCCGTGCAAAGAGTGCAAATATGTCATTTTCCATCCTTTTCAAGAAAGTTGACACTAGTTTTACTATGTTGAGAAAATGCAAATCCCATTTATACTACATACTTTTTCAAAACGCTCAAGTACTACGTCTTACTATTTAGTGTAAATAGCAATTTCATTCATTTGTAAGTATTTTTGAAAAATGTAAATCTTTGCACTACTTTGAAATACCATTTTTACTATTTTGAAAAGTTTAAATACTAGTTGTACTAGTTTTGAATGGTGTAAAATTCCCTGTTTGACACATTGCAACAAGAAGTAAAAGACAGGATTGACTGTTGTAGTAAGGAAGTTAATAAAAAGAGAATTATTAGGACTGGCGTATTGAGACAGAAATGAGTGAGTGATGCGATGCGGAAACACGGCTGCTTCCCGCACTGATAATTATTACCTGCACTCTGCTGTGTGAGCGTAGGAAGTGAAAAAAGTAGTTTGCACCACCGCATCACAAAATCACAACATAGCAATGGCAGAGCCGTTGAAAAATTATAATTTGATTGTAAAAGTGTGAGTAAATCGTCTGCATTACGTAGCAAGTGTGGGAATGCTCGTTTGGGGTAAAGACGGTCTTTAGCCTTATTTGTCAAACTCAAAGTAACTTTTATATTTTACGTCCACATTACATTGAAACTAATTGTAAGCCCAGTTTTAAAAATTCCGTCTAAATTATGGTCTTTTACGCTGAAACTGAAGGTGATCCACCTTTTCAATGTATTTTTTACGAATTCCCAACTATTTCTTTTAAATTTACGAATTTCTCGAATTTCTTGGGAACGGAACGAAGAGCCAAAGTACCGCGTTCTATTTTTTTTTGTAGAGTTTTTAATGCTTTGTTAAATTGAGATGGAATTTCGTCATAGAGTCAATATAGGGTCTAATTGTCTGGTATTTAAGCATTTAGGGCAGATGCGCCTTTATGCATCTTGTGAGTCCTTGAAGGATGGCAATTTGAAAATGTTGACGTGAAAGATGAGCAGAGTACACATTACCTTAATGGACGTCTCAGGTGTGTTCACTCGCAAGTACATATTCATTTCCATTACGTTTCCGTTCAAAGTTCAAAGCTCAGAAAGTGCATCGCACATCGTTTAGTCAGTGTCTGTATCTTTAACAAAATCTGGAAACTAAAGTACTTTTGCTTTTCTTCCATTAGTTTTTGCTTTATTGCCATTTTGATTTTGATAAACTATAATCATCCATTTTGCTGCCAGATTTTGTCTTTATTATCAAGACTGCACATTGCATACTAAACATGTTCGTGGTGGGTGACTTTGGACTTTAGTGGGCAGATCGTGTGTCAATAAATTAGTGTACGCACGTAGGATTGGGGTATTGAATTTTGATTTTGAGAAAATGTATATTTTGGTGTGCTCAATAATGAGTAATGAATGGACGGAGACGATGAAGATTGAGATGGATAAGATGCGTTTGCTTAATTTACGCAATTTATTTCAAAGTACCCACAAAGCAAAGATAACTGTGAAGGAAATTGAAATTGAAAGTTGAGCGTGTACTCGTTTATCGTAAAATGCCTTGGCATATCTGTATTTAAAGATGAATAACGAGGGGACTAATTGGAGGTGAAACGATTCACATTCTTTCAAGGACTCAGAGCTCATCTTGTATGCTTTGGCTGTTAATCTTGTTCTTTTGTTGACAATGAGGTTGGAAATTGGGCAAAAAATGAAGAAACAAAAAGTGGGATGGTAAGAGTGATAATGGGATTGTAATGGAAAAGGGACGTCGTTGGTAAAAGGTTAAAAGGCAAAGTGGAATTAAAGGGAGAAATAATGAGTGGTAAATGTGTTAAAGTGTTCATTGTTTGGAGGTGAGAATCTTGACCCATCCCGTAATTCCCTCACTGCTCCATTAACAGACAATGTTTACCAAAATCTACAAAATATTTTTTCGCCCAAGGGAACCAAGGAAACTCGCATCTGTATAGTTACAGACACATGCACATTTGGCTTGCCTACATATCGTGTGATGAGAAGCAAAATGAGATATATACAAAGTCATGGGATATCTCCGACATTTTG
>JAQFZC010004062.1:0-17001 GCA_034695205.1 Dicyrtoma fusca | reverse complement strand
GCCCCAATGTACAGCCCAATAACCTTGATCTCCTCCAGACCTAGTTTGTTCTTAAAATACGGTATACAAGGATCATACATGGCTTTTTTCTCTAAGCGAACATTCTCCGGTTGGTTTGTGTCTTGTTATAGCTGTTTAACAAAAAGCTAATAAATTAATAGTGATATATTTAGTGTATCAGTCAGCATAATATTATTATTATTAATATGTATACGTCCGCTCCTTCTATTATTTTTGAAAGAATATTTATATTTTTTCTTGTTGTTTGTTATTAGGTATGTATCTTATACATAATTACATCCTTATTAATTGTAAATGAAACAATATTTAGCTAATAATTTTGGGTTACTCGTTACATGTTATATACCTGCCTATCTCTGTTCGGAGAACTCCATATTAATTAATTTATAGCACTGTTTTAGTGTGTAACTTGTGCATAGTAAAAATTGTTGTTCATAATACAATAAATAAAAATATCTTTTGCACATTTGCAAACTTAACAATATTTCTTAGCCGAAAGAGTACTTAATGTAATGTATTTGGTTTTATTAAAGGTAAAAGGATTATTCTGCTTTGAATGGCACACGCGATTAGGTACTACTGACCAGTTGCACATTCTTACTTGCTATAATTAACTAGTATGGAGTCTTCCCAATCGAAATCGGTAATTTATTCCCTATTGAATGTCAGCTTCTTGTCCCAATCGACATTTCAGAGCTTCTGATCCTTCGTACACGTTAACAAATTTTTACTTACAGGGTTTATAATTTCTTACTTATCTGACAGTTTCATTGGGATAATTTGGTTTACGAATAACATTGCCAATGTCACTTTAAACAGGATCTTGCATTTAGGAACAGCCGATCTGCTGGCGCTGAGTTTGCAAACGTGCGTTTAGAGAGACCTTACGCATACATAACTGATTCCACTATTTAAAATAATATTTGGTACGGGTCGGAGAACGAAAAAATATTACAAGTTTAATCTTTTTAGTTATACGGCCAATGGGTTGTTCAAAAAAGTTTCAAAAAAAAACAACAGAATACGGGTTCTGATACTACCTTACTGCCGAACTATGCTACAACTGTGAATGTCAGTGTTTGATACCCCAGACTGTAACTAAAAGAATTTTGGGCACCCTTTACTGCCCTCCAATTCAGTAGTTTAGAAGCACAGTTCAATATTCGAAGGCTGAATGTGTCTAGTTAATGAGCTCTCTAGTGTACTTGTTGTTTAATATTACTATTACTAAAAAATGTAAATAAACTACCTATATACACACCTAGTTGCACTACAAACTATGTTCCTAACAGTTATATCTGTTTTTATTTTACATGGATTTTGTTCCACTTAGATTGTGCGGAGACATATTTAACTAGTAGTTTAATTAAATGTGCTGCAGCAATACATAAGAGTATAACTATATAAGTAATATTGTTGTTAAGTTTAATTAAAAAATAATTACAGGTAGATTCTGCGATTACCATTTCGGATTTTGGGTACCAAACAAAAGAATTTATTCAAAGCTATAGGACAACAGAGGTTTTCTACATTAATTTGATTTACTATTTACAACAGCCACACAAAAGAAAATACTTTTGCAAAAATAAAACCAAATACTTGAGGAACATCATTTTACGAGTAGTTATATGCGCCTGATGAATAAATTCTTTGGTATTCACACGATAAAATAATAACTATGTTTAAGGCAACCACAATTACGTTTTATGAGCGCATCAAGTTTACTCTGTTTTCTGGGTTACTGAATTGTGCTCGTTGGCAAAACAATAAAATTATGCTTTTTAATTTTTAGCTAAAACTTGGTATCGGTGACAAATCGAGAATGGCTAGTTATCTCTTTAAGAGTATAGACTAAACGTTGAAAAATATTAAGCTTCAACAGTTGTAGTACCTCTCATGGCTCTCATATATACATCCTAAAATTTTGAATGGCTAAATAAATGAAGCGATGCTTGCGCGGAAGACCTCCTGGTATAGCGCAGTTTAAAGCCAGATTTATTTATTATTTACTTATATTGTCGGTTTACGCAATATCGCTAAAGCAATAATTTAGCAGTTACAATGTTTTATTATAAATGTAAATCAGGTCGCATTAATATTTGCAAAATGTTCTCTTGTCACTTATGTCTTGGACCAGGAGTAATAATCTTCGCCATTAATTATTTTTATTTTTATAACAAATTCAATTCTTATCTGTATTGTGGCATGTACGGTTGATCATGATAAATGATATTAGTGCTTTAATAGCAGATAGTGCCGATTTTGTTTGTCTTTGAAGAAATTTTTAATTAGTATTTCTATTTCTTAACCCGCTCCAGGCATACCAAATCGCCCACCGCCGTTGTTGTGCCGGATCATTTGTTTACCCCCAGGATGATGTAAATTTACGTTAGGGTTTGGAAGACTTCCTGGTGGTGGTTGTGGGGGAGAAAGCTCTGGAAGATCTGCCGGAGCTTTATTGGGGAACCTTAGTGTCCTTTGTTTCTCCATTTCTCGCCAGAAGCAGATAAGACGAGGCAGCATTGTGATGTCTTTACCTTGTGACAGGCCCTGGTTTACTCCTCTCTGAACTAGGGTGTCAGACACGAGTCTCAGTAGCTGTAAATAGGACCGATCTAGAACAATTTGAATGTCCAACCCTAGTCCCCCTCCCCCGCCCAAGAACCCAAGAGGACCTCTGCTACTTCCCGTACTCACCGGGACAGGATTTATGAGAAGGCCAGCATCTTGCCAGCAATCACAACGAATAATGGGTACGCAAGATCCAGTTTTCTTATTAAAGTAAGTGTTAGTGGGACACAAAAGAACTTGTTGTTGACCTCTCTGGCAATTGATATAGTACCTGGGGTCCCGTACTCCAAATCTTCCATCTGACTGACACTGAACAATCCAAGGAATGGCTTCCGCTTGAACCAAAAGTCCAGCGTTACTCTGTGCATTACTTGATCTGATTTGGTTGCCACCCCACAAGTACTTGTCATATCCGCCAAGACCAAGATTATTAAAAGCATACGGTGCAACGCAGAAGCCAACGCTTTCACTGTAAAATAATCCTGGTGGGCATTGGAACAGGATTTGCTCATATGCCTCGTCATCATCGTCGTTATTGTTGTTATTATCGTCCATTTCGCCTGAGTCATCATCTCGATCTATACCCAGTGGAGTTTTAGATTTGCAAGAATAGTAGTGTCTATAGTCTGGACAGCTAAAATAGCCCGCACTATTACAAGGGGCAAGATCAATATAAAATGAAGCAATATCGACTCGTGTTCCAAAAACGGCTCTTGGATTCTCAATTGCCATGGGAAATCCTACTGTTGGCCTTGCAGTTAAACTGACACTTGGATCATGATTAGCCAGAAGCTCAACTGCTCGCAAAATAAGATTCACTTCCCTTGCAATGTTCACTCCGAATTTGTAACTGGCTCCTGCTAGGACGTTCTCATGGAGAAAACTAGGAACGCAGTAACCTATTCGAGGACTGAAAAAGAAGCCTGAGTGACAAATGTACAATTTACAAGACAGCCCTGCGTTAGGAATATTTCGCGTAATGTAATAGTATCGGAGATCTGCTAGTGAGAATTTTCCTTCTCGGGTTGAAGCTGGAACGTGGAACGGCACTGACCCAATTGAGACCGCCACTCCCGTCCTCAAATCCATTTGGTTACTAATGGCCCAATGCGTGTGAACGCCAGCCCAGTTGTAAACGTACTAACAAAAAGTAAAAACAAATAAGTAAAATTATATTCCTTTGAAATATATTGTCTGTATTAAATTAAAAAATTCAGCAATGTCAACTAAACTTGTATGTAATTTTAAGTCGCTTTCTTACATCGCGACCCAAGAACGAAGAAGCTTTGGTACAGGTGCGGAAGATAGAATTGTAAAAGAGTCCCGTTTGGCACTGGTATAATTTTGGAATGATCACCGCGGAACTGCCAGGTTGCGCTTCACAGGTGTAATAAAACCGATAATCGGGGTAATCGAAGATTCCAGTGGAAATACATTCCGGCAGAATAAACATGGGGGATCCTCTCGTGACAACAATTCCTGGTACAGTTATATGTGGCTCCCCAGGTTTTGTTTGCAAATCGTACCCGGAAATACATTTCAATCTTCGGTTACAGAAGTAGTAACCACTCGGACAACTAAACAGTGCTCCTACAAAATAAACGAAGTCAAGAACGTTTTCAAAAACTTATACTGATATAATTACTACTTATTAAAACACTCTCCATATAGGTTCTTCGAGAACATAATAATATTTGTGAAAACACAAGGTCGAGTATATTACTATACTTAAACTGATACTAAGTAATTTTAAATACTATGCAAAATGCAATAATACGGAGAGGATGGAGGTCAATAAAGAGAATTTTTCCTCATTTTCTCACCTGGAGCACCCTGTTGAATACAGTTTAAGTAAAACCTGTTTTCATGTCCAAACGGTAGCAAGCCAACACCACTACAAGTGTTAGGAATTCCAGGAAAGTCCCCGAAGCCAACTGTAGACTCGACTCCAGGAAGTGTTATTGGTTGTTTAACACTCGGACCAACATGAAAGCCAAGATCATCTCTGAGGAGACCCACGGATGAGGTGTGCACACACATTCCAATTTTAGGAGTGAACAGATAGTTATCGCCACATTGTCGAACAATGGGCTGGATAGTTCCGGCTGGAGATCGTGAACACTCCAGATAAGAGGATCGATCCGCCGTAGAAAACTTGCCAGGTTGGAAACAGTTGGTAGTTGGAAGTAAGGACATTGCGCTGGGGGGAATGGGCGTTCCAATTGTCAGGGCTTGAGATGGGGGCACAGAAGAAACGCTTGCAAAATCTTCGAACGCAGTGTCACTTGAGAAGTCCCATCCATAGATAATAATGGTGGTTGTGGTTGTGATGATGTCAAACGTGATGGTTGTAATGAAAGAACGGAAACTGGAGAAATACGACGATGCAGTAAATTCAGATTGAGACAAAGAGGTTAGTAGAGAATCAGTCGATGAGAACCCGGAAAGCGCTTGAGAGTTTGTCAGTGACTGACTATTATTTTGGTTTCCAGTTTGAGAGGATATTCCAATTTGGGCTCCAGACTGTCCTAGTGATCGACTTCCTGCACCAGATTGTGCCAGGGACTGTACGCCGGATTGTATCATAGACTGAGTTTGTCCAAGAGATCGAGCTCCTGCGCCGATTTGATTAAGTGATTCTCCACCCGTCTGAGCCATTGCTTGGGCACCAGACTGAGCCAGTGATTGGGCGCCTTGAGAGAGAGAATTCCCTCCCGACTGAGCCAGCGTTAGTACTCCAGATCGCACTCCAGATTGCACACCGTTAATCAGAGCGTTCGCACCAGCTTGGCCCAGATTTTGTCCGCCAATTATACCCAAATTTTGTGTGCCACCATGTGCCTGATTTTGTCCACCAGTAAAACCCATGTTTTGTGCCCCTCCATGTGCTTCAATTTGACCAATTGTGCGACCCATGTTTTGCCCACCGGCGTTACCTATGCTTCTTGCCCCTTGAGCCAGAGAAGTTGCACCAGATTGTGCCATTGATTGGGTACCGAAGAGACCAACAGATTGTCCACCTGCATTCGCCCCAAACTGTGATCCTGATCTACCCATTGATCCTGCACCAGTCTGAGCCAAATTGTTCGCTGCATTAGTCAGTGAATTGGCACCGCCTTGAGTGAGTGATTGAACCCCAGATTGAGAACGAGAATTACCCATTGTTTGTGCACCATAGTTACCTAGAGAGCCTGCGTTTCCGCCAGACTGAGCCATTGATTGTGCACCTCGAGTGAGAGAATTCGCACCCGACTCAGCCAGTGTAAGATGCCCCGAACGATCCAATGATCGCGCACCAGACTCTGCGTTGCTAACTAGAGAATTCGCTCCGGCCATATTTCGTCCGATCATACCACCCTGGACTTGTCCGCCAGAAAGAGCCTGGTTTTGTCCACCGATGTTACCAAAGTTTTGTGCACCAGCATTTGCCTGGTTTTGTAGAATCCTATTACCCATGTTTTGCCCACCGCCGTAAACCAGATTTTGTCCACCAGCATTGCCCAGGGTTTTTGCACCACCTTGTGCCAGTGACTGAGCACCTTGAGACAGCGAATTCACACCAAAACGATCAAGTGTTGATATTCCTGTTCGACTTAAGGCTTGAGCACCTTGATTTAGAGAGTTTGCCCCAGTTTGTCCTAAATTTCGTCCAGCAATTTGACCAAGATTTTGGGCGGCAGACTGTCCTAGCCCACGGTCGCTAGCTCCAGATTTTGCCAAATTTTGAACATTGTTCACAGAATTCATAAATGGTAACTGGTTCGCCAACGATCGACCGTTTGTACCAGACTGGGCCATAGATTGAGCGTTTTGAGCTAGAGATAGTCCATTTTCTCGATTAGACGCCTGGACGGTTGAACGTCCTTGATTTTGTCCTACAGTAAAACCCTGTCCGTGTGCTAGCCCACGGGATTGACCTGTCAGTTGCATTTGTCCTTCGATCTGTCCATTTTGTTGATTCTGTCCTCGAGAAATAAGCTGCCCTTGGTTTTGGCCCCGCCCTTGGTTTAGTGCCAACAGATTAGATTGCAGCTGATTTTGTCGGATGTCCTGTATGTTACCCTGGCCAATAGTCTGTCCTTGATTTCTACCTACTGCTTGGCCATTTGTTCCGGAAATAATTTCGCCTTGTCCACGGTTTCCATTTAGCCCCACGTTCTGAGCTAAGCCGGCGAATTTTCCCTGGTTCTGGTCAACTGCTTGTGCTTGACCAAAATTACGTACCCCATTTTCATTTCGAATAAGACCCTTACTTGATGAAAGCATAGATCCTCCTCTTCCTTGGTTTATGATATCAGTGAAGGATTGAGCTGCATTCTGTCCCTGATTTCTTAAACCGTTATTTTGTGCCTGATTGAAAGAATCTCCATGGTTTCGGTTAATTCCAAAGGCATCACGATTTCCTTCATTTTGGGCCAAAACTTGAATACCTCGACCTTGATTTTGTCGATTTAGTTGGATTTGGCTTTGAGTATTGCCCTGTCCTTCATTTTGACCATGACCCTGATTTTGTTGTACGTTGCCACTGATCTGTAAATGATTTAGCTGGTTTCCTTGGTTATTTTCTTGACCATGGAATTGTCCTTGGTTTCTATTTTGTACTCCTGATGCGATGTTATTTTGTCTATGGTTTCTGTCAAATCCCAGGTTTTGGGAGCGGTCCCCAAATAGTGCACTGTTTTGGTTATTTACCTGGGCTTGACCAGCAACACGTGCTCCATTTAAATTTCGAATATTGACATCACCTGTGAAGGACCTAGAACCTTGGCTTACTTGGCCTACGATATCAGTAAAAGATTGAGCCCTAGTTTGCCCTTGATTTCCAGAACTAAGGTTTTGGGTCTGGCCGTTAGAGCGTCCCTGATTTTGGTTATTCACGTTGATACCACGTTGCAATTGATTTTGGATTGATCCTTGAGCCAAAACTTGCCCTTGATTGTTTCGGAATTGTTGATTCTGTCCTTGGTCTCGGCCTTGGCCATAATTCAGTAATAAAGCTCCAGATTGCACTTGGGCTTGTCCAGTTCCTTGAGCTTGTCTCTGACCAATGGATTGCCCTTGATTTCCGACAAACGCTTGACCTTGGATTCCAGATATAATTTGATGTTGTCCGCGGCTTCGGTCAAACCCCGAACTTTCGCCGTGACCAAGGGACCTAGATTGTCCGCTTACTTTGCCTATGACATCAGCAAATGATTTGCCCATAGTCGACCCCTGATTTCCGAAACCTTGATTCTGGATTTGTCCAATAGAACTCCCTTGATTTTGGTTAATTCCATGAAAATCTCCTTGATTATGAGCAGCGGCGGTTTGAATTCCTGCTTGAGCTACTGAGCGTCCCTGGTTTCGGCCAAATTCATTTCCCAGTGACCCTTGAGATTGTAAATGGTCACGGTTTTGCCCTGAAGTTAGCATTTGACCTTGATGTAGTTGTTCCTGGCCTGTTCTTCCCGACCTTTGAATCTGCGCTTGAGCACTTCCAGCCAGATGTTGGTGACCATCTGCTTGATTAGAGCCACCACCGTGGCCAATCATTTGGTTTAAACCTTGATTACCGCCTAAAGCTTGCGCGAGTTCCTGATTTTGACTAAGTCCGTGATTCTGACCTTGGATCTGAACTTGAGATAAAAGCTGCCCTTGATTTCTACCAAAACCTTGATTCATACCTTGGGTCTGTGTTTGACCAATTTGCTGAACCTGATTTCCTCTGAGCCCTGTTTGACCTTGAGCTTGGGCTTGTATGATTGATTGTCCATGATTTTGGCCAAATATTTGATTCTGGCCTTGGTTCTGACCTTGAGCGAATTGCTTGCCTTGATTCCTGCCAGCACCTTGATTGCGATTCTGAGATTGTGCTTGAGATAATTGCTGGCCGATATTTTGAGCAAGATTTCGATTCTGACCTTGGGCTTGTGCTTGTGCAAGTAACTGTTCCTGATTTTGACCGAATAAATGGTTTTGACCCTGGATCTGTGTTTGTAAAAGTTGCTGCCCATTATTTCGGCTAATTCCTTGATTCTGACCATGTATCTGTGCTTGTATGATTGATCTTCCTTGGTTTTGGCCTGTAATTTGATTTTGACCTTGCAATTGTACGGAAGATAGACTCTGTCCTTGATTACCTCGAACCCCTTGGTTTTGCAACTGTGCTTGGGACTGCTGCTGTCCGTGGTTTACACCAAATATTTGATTCTGACTAAGTGCTCTAGATGTCATTTGTTCTTGCAATGCTCCTCGATTTCCGTTCGCAAGCAACTGATTTTGCCCTCTACCTTGAGCTTGACTGAGTGCTTGTGCCTGGTTACCTCCAATGTTTTGCAACTGACCGTGGACGTTTGATTGTGCCTGATTTATACCACGGTTTTGACCTACTTGGTTTTGTCCTTGGCCAAGCGATTGCCCTTGTCTCATAGCATCAACTTGCTGATTTTGAATTAGCGATTGCTTACCCATACCTTGCATTCCATTTAAAGATTGGGCTGAAGTTTGAGCCAGTGATCGCGAACCTCCCATTTTCCCAATTAGCCCTGCAAACGATTGGGCCTTTGATGTTCCTTGTGCTTGGGCCCTCAAGTCACCAGAATTAGCACTTGCTCCTACTTGAGACTGCGCCATAGATTGGCCTGCAGAGTTTGAGACACCCCGTTGTCCAATCATTTGACCTTTTGATAGTTCAGTGTGCTTATTATGCATGTCGTTTATGGACTGGCCCATAATTCTCTCTTGATTCTCTGACAGTGTATGAAATTGACGCTCACCAGACTCCCCTTCCCGAACTTCAACAACTATGGTTTTCTTTAAAACCTGAGTCTGCGTCTGGATTTCACTTTGCAAGGAGTTTATTCCTGCATGTCGATTTCCTGATTGCCCTCTGCTGACCACATGACCTGTATCACTATTTTAACAGAAAATTCATACATGTAAAGTCTATTACATCGAACGTTTTATGGTTGTTCTTTAATGTTTTTCAAACCCTTTTTAACATAGCCCTTGAACGTGATACGGTGAGCTAAACGATGCCATTTCATTATAATAACCTGTGTACAGATGCTCTCACTTACAATTTTAAAACTTTGAAACGAATGGACTGAAATAACCTATGAACCTATACTTTTTATTTAAAGGAATTTATTATTTTACTGCAAATGTTATCAAATTCTTTGGTAGGATACGGTGTAGGTATGCTAAATGTTTCAATTGTACCTTCTAATGTTCCTAAATAACTGCCTTCTGAATGTTTGGGCAACTCGTCTGGATCTGAATAGAACTTTTGAGGGTGAAAGGGAAGCCTCATTTTCATAACCATCTACGACTCAAATATTCTATTGTTCTTAATAAATTTCTTACCCCTGGTTTTGATTTTGCGCCAAGATTGCTGCCGATTGTGAGCTAAGTCCTTGCTGACCGCTTGAGCCTGCTTGTCCTGCTACACGCCCTGCTCCAAAATTATGGCCACTGGTACCAGCTTCTCCAGCCACAACATTTTGTCCACTGGAACTAGCTTCTCCAGTTATGCGCCCACCCGCAAAATTATGCCCATTAGAGCCTGCTTGTCCTGCTCCAAAATTGTGTCCGTTGAAACCAGCTTGTCCTGCCACGCGGCCTGCTCCGAAATTCTGTCCACTAGAACCCTCTTGCCCTGCTACGCGGCCAGCCGCAAAATTATTTCCACCTGCACCAGCTTGTCCTGCTCCAAAGTTATGTCCATTAGAACCAGCTTGCCCCGAAATGCTTCCAACCCCGAAGTTGTGTCCATTAGAACCAGCTTGCCCTGCATTGCTTCCAGCCCCGAAGTTGTGTCCACCAGAACCAGCTTGCCCCGAAATGCTTCCAACCCCGAAGTTGTGTCCATTAGAACCAGCTTGCCCTGCATTGCTTCCAACCCCGAAGTTGTGCCCACTAGATGCAGCTTGTCCTGCTCCAAAGTTGTGTCCATTAGAACCAGCTTGCCCTGCAATGCTTCCAGCCCCGAAGTTGTGTCCATTAGAACCAGCTTGCCCGACTATGCTTCCCGCCCCTAGGTTATATCCGCTTGAACCAACTTGCCCTGCTGCGCTTCCAGCCCCAATGTTGTGCCCACTGGAGCCAGCTTGTCCAGCTACACGGCCTGCTGCGAAGTGCTGACCAGTAGAACTAGCTTGCCCTGCAACGCTTCCAGCCCCGAAGTTGTGTCCACTAGAACTCGCTTGCCCTACTAGGCGGCCAGTCGCAAAATTATTTCCACTTGCACCAGCTTGTCCTGCTCCAAAGTTATGTCCATTGGAACCAGCTTGCTCAGCTAATCGACCAGCTGCAGAGTCATAACCAATGGAACCAGTTTGTCCTGCTATGCTTCCAACGCCAATGTTGCGTCCATTAGAACCAGCGTGCCCTGCTATGCTTCCCGCCCCAAAGTTAAGTTCACTTGAACCAGTTTGCCCGGCTGTACGGCCTGCTGCGAAGTTCTGTCCACTAAAACCAGCTTGACCAGCTACGAGACCTACCCCGAAATTATTTCCACTTGAGCCAGCTTGCCCTGCTCCAAAATTATGTCCACCAGAACCAGCTTGCCCTGCAACGCTTGCAGCCCCGAAGTTGTGTCCACTAGATGCAGCTTGTCCTGCTCCAAAGTTGTGTCCATTAGAACCAGCTTGCCCTGCAATGCTTCCAGCCGCGAAGTTGTGCCCACTAGAAACAGCTTGCCCTGCTCCAAAGTTGTGTCCATTAGAACCAGCTTGCCCTGCAATGCTTCCAACCCCGAAGTTGTGTCCACCAGAACCAGCTTGCCCTACATTGCTTCCAACCCCGAAGTTGTGTCCACTAGATGCTGCTTGTCCTGCCCCGAAGTTGTGTCCATTGGAACCAGCTTGCCCTGCAATGCTTCCAGCCGCGAAGTTGTGCCCACTAGAAACAGCTTGTCCTGCTCCAAAGTTGTGTCCATTGGAACCAGCTTGCCCGACTAGGCTTCCCGCCCCTAGGTTATATCCGCTGGAACCAACTTGCCCTGCTGCGCTTCCAGCCCCGAAGTTGTGCCCACTGGAGCCAGCTTGTCCAGCTACACGGCCTGCTGCAAAGTTCTGACCAGTAGAACCAGCTTGCCCTGCAATACTTCCAGCCCCGAAGTTGTGTCCAATAGTAATAGCTTGCCCTGCTTCGCGGCCTATCCCGAAATTATTTCCGCTTGCGCTAGCTTGTCCTGCCCCAAAGTTTTGTGCTGTTGAACCAGCTTGCCCGGCAACACGGCCTGCTGCGAAGTTCTGTCCACTAGAACCCGCTTGCACATTTATGCTTCCTGCCCCAAAGTTATGTCCGCTTGTACTGGCTTGTCCAGCTACTTGTCCATTCACAATAATTTGCCCGCTGGAGCCAGCTTGTCCAGCTCCACGGTCTGCTGCGAAGTTCTGACCAGTAGAACCCGCTTGCCCGGCTATACTTCCCGCCCCTATGGTATGTCCACTTGAACCACCTTGACCTGCTGTATTAATAGCTCTAAACTGTTGACCACTGGTCTGTCCTGCTGCGTGGTTGATCCCACGAGTATAGCCGTTAGAAGCAGCGAGTCCGGCTATGCTGTTGCTTCCAGAATTCTGTCCGTTTAGTGCTGACTGTCCAGCAATGCGGTTGTTGCCGAAATCGGTTGAGCCACTCTGCTGCCCTTGGCCATTGGAGCCACTATCTCCTCCACACAAAGAGCAGTCGGGTGGAGGTATGCATTTGGAAGTGTCTGCAACTGATCGCATGTTAGACGGACAAAGGTACACCTGCTGGTAAAACCCCCCATGTTGCTGGTTCGGGATACAGCGGATATAATAATTGGCTCTGCCCTGCATCAAAACGATCCCTTCTTTTTGACATGGAGCAATGGTGATAGTAATTGTTCCTTCATTGTCTAGCCCTAGACCTGAAAATGCGGCAGCAGCGGCTCCGGCATTTTTACCTTTTTTGTTACCCCCGCCTCCAATTCCTCTTGTCTCTCGCAAATAGGGGCTGTACAAAGTAAAAATTCGACCTCAGAACTTTAGTATTTTCAATATTTTAAAGAAATTAATTTACTTGATGTTTCTAGGACACTAACACTACGTGTTCCACATCACGAGCCTTTCTAATTGTTTGAAGGTAGTTCCGGAATCCTGCTCCTGTCTGGGAGGGATCCTTTTCAAGATGTAATTCATCCTACATAGTTCGTCAAAAAATACTTTACAATATGCTGGGTGCGTTAGAGACGTAGTTTCATTCAATTATTATGTAATTTAAAAAAATTCAATGACGTATGTATGGTATTGGATTTACCGCTAGACCAAAGGCAAACAGAAAAGTGACGATCTGTAATGAAATCCAGGCCATTATAGCAGGTTAAAATGACTGTAAGTATGGCGTTCCACTTACGTGGAAAACTAGTTAGTGAAAAGGCTGATCGATATCATTTGGCCAAAAAGGAATAACGAAATATGTATAAGATTGGCCATGAAATGTTGTTATGGTCACATGACAATTTTCTAATTACAATGACTTATTAAAACGACTCTAAATGAGGCATTGTGTATTCGTTTTATGGCAGTTGATCAGAATCTGAGCAATAGTTTCAGAAGAATTAAGAATGTCTTAATATCATATCTGTCGTTAACTTGTCGGCTTAACATTAATATAATTTGAAAAACGTGTTTCAATAGTTCTTCCAAGGAGCAATAAATGGTGTCATGGCGTGGATGATCCTCTTGCAAAGTCGCATATGCCAAAAACGTTGATCAACCGTTAAATGAAACCAATACAGAATTTTCTTATATTAATGATGTACAAAATTAGGATAAATGCATTTTTATTTTCGAGAAAAATTTGAATTAAAAAAAACTTCCTTATTTAATATATTTGCAGCATCCATAGTTTTTCTATTCGTGGTAAAACTAAAGTGCACTTTATTCGACTAAAACAAAAAAAGACTCATGTCTTTTACATTACAACAATTATAATCACATTAAAATTGGTAGGGCATGCATGACCAATAATGAAGATCCGAAGCACATTTTAATAGAAATGCATAGTATTAGTATTGTTGACTTGCATTTACGACATATTTATGACTGAAAAATAGATGTAACTTATTACATATGGAATGAAGGCTGCCCATTTAATGACAAAAGGTTTTTGTTTAATCTGTTTTCTTTGTTTGCGAAGTTGTGGTAACGTCAATGCGAACTTTCTTCTTGTGTAGGAGAGGACCATTATCATCCGCCTCTCCTAAATCCATGTTTATAACTAGAAAATATAACTCGGCTGCACCCACAATAAGGCTGAGAATAATACCTAATAGAAGTTTTACTGGCAGTTCAAAAGTGTATCCCAAAAAAACTTCGACTCCCATAAATCCAAATGCAAAAGCAGCTCCAACAGTAACTACGAACTGGAACACTGCGATTAGACCGGTGTTCATTTTCCTTACTGAAATTAATAAATTTAATATTAAGTATGTAACAGATAGGAATTCACCGCCTTTGTAAATTTTATGACACAACATTCTAGAAAATTCGATTAGAAAAGGGCTTACGTTCGGCACCGATAGAATCTTCCGGATCGAAGCGACTAGTTAAATTAACATTTTTAGTCATTCGCTGGTACTCTTTCTCTGCTAATTGATGCTTAAGTCGATTAACTCTTTGATCAAGTTCGGGGTTCCGAGTAGGTATTTCTAATGAAGGGAATATTATTTCCGAGTCCCTGATAAAATCGTATAGCGAAAAATCTTGTGGTTTACAATCCGGTTTCCTTTTGTCTTCGTTGAGTGACTGCAATAATTTCTTGATTTGAGGAATAGTTAAGATGGCCGGTATTTCTGAATACAGATCAGTACGACTTTTCAAATACTGCTTTAGCTTACTTCCAATTTTGATTTGAATGGTCGGATCTAAGACTTTGCCTAATTTGGATCGGTCATGATCGGGGCTTGTAGTAGCCTCCGGAGTCATTTTTAGAGTCAGCGAAAACCGAAAGCGTAAAACGAATTTTAATCACAACAATTTTTTATGGAAGTTAAACTAAAAATTTATCTTCAGAAGATGAACTTTTATTGTTATTTCTGGGGATCACCCAATTTAGCTTCTGCTTTTTGGTATAAGTCTCGTATTTCAGCTTCTTTTGCTTTGTATGAATTATCTATTCGGATGCACTTGCTGGTCATTTCATGCACAAAAGCATCCCACTCGGCTGCTCTCTCTGCCCTTTTTAAGTTCAATTTAGTAGCAGAACTCTGGTTAGCTGTTTCAGCCTTTTGGAGAAGCTTGTTAGAAATTGACTCCGCTACTTGTAATTCAGCAGAGAATTTTGGCAAATGAATGTCAGCCAAAGATTTAGATTTTGGGATATCTGTGTCCTTTAGCTCCGTAACTTTTTCCAAAATTCGAAACAAATTGTCAACTTCACGATCCCGTCTGGTATCCTAAATTTGTTTAAATACATTCAGTTATCATATAGTAGCTCCATCAGAACCTTCATTAAAGCAATGATTTGCACGATCACAACCGATTACAACCGAACACAATAAAATCTTTACAGGAGGACCAAATAATTTGTTCCGCTGATCCTACCTTGCCCAATAACATTCTACACTGCTCTGCTACTTAAATAATTAGCACTAATTCTTTAAGTACATAGGTAAGTGTTGATAGGGTTGTTCGTCTAGTTCTCCAAGAGACGACCTAATTCGTGCTATTACAGAGGGTGCGGTGGTGATAATCACAATACAAAGAAGTATTTTTTTTACTGATTGTGAGTAGTGTGAGTAAATTGTTGCACAGAGTCAGGCTAGTAAAAACTACGGGAAGGCTGCCGCTATATGGGATATGACTACAGAAAGGTTCTATCGTCATATCTTCTTAGCTCAAAATTACACCTATTACTGACAACTGTCTTTGACATGAGATATATAGATTAACTTTCACACAAGGCGGCACATCATAAATGGATTACGTAATACTTAATGCCCTTACCTCAAATTCTCGAACAAAGAATTCTATTTCTTTCCTCAGAAGGGGTTTATGGTCAAAAATCGATGTGTATATTTCACCAACGTCTGCAAAAAACAAAGCAACCGTTTAAATTATTCTTTCAACCAAATACCTAAACGCACACAAAAGAGTGCAGCAGCCGTAGCAGGTGACCTCTAAATCGGGGGAGGGGGGGGGGGAGAGGAGACGTATCAGTAAGTACGTGTGTGATAGATATATCCATCAATTTTACAGTAAACAAATTAAAGAAGTTACTTTGAATGGATCAGTGAGGTTAGTTGTACACGTCATATAAATTAAGGTTTGCTTAAATTACTGCCATTTTTAATGTGACAATAAACAGACTGAAATTCGAAAACCCTGCTTTTCTAGTCATTGACTGTTTCATTATCTTATAAAAATTTGCGAAATTGATGCCAGTCACTGTTTTTCCCTGACATACCTTTTCTTTTTACCTAATTCTACATCAGTTTCAGTTATTGACTCAATTTTACTTCCCTTTACATCATCTTATTTCCAAACGATCCATACGATCGTTATATTTTAGGATGCGACAGTTAACCGATTTCGACTCATTTAAAACTCAAGGATGTCAATTACGATTATGCATTAAAGATGTTGTACTTTTTGAAATTATACGCCGGCTTCGTTACCAAAATACATACTAAACGCTTCCACACTACTACTCATCATCATTTATCTTCCTCCAAGGTTGACAGAATTACTGTAACTGAATATGACCAAATATGGTCATAGTTTACACCAGAGAAATATGCAGAACAGCCTTGGGCTTGGACGACGTAGACGTACTGAGGAAGCTACGAATTTCTGTGGTCTACGAGCGACTGCAACAAATTAATCATGTGGTCATTAACCGGAAGTTGTAAGTCGGTATCTTGTACTTGCAAAACTCCCTGTCGTCATAATGCTACCAATAATTCTGAGACTACTTTTGCTAAAAAATACCTAGCTAAGTATTTACTTGCCTAGCCTTCGTTCGCAACATTTCCTATTAATACGATGGAACATGCAGTTGCCATGCTTCCAACATTCATGTAAATTTAAACTCACAAAATTTAAAATGTGAATCAGCTGATTACTGTTGACATTTTAAAAATGTACAGTAAGCTGGGTACGTGCAACCGCAACGTGTATGTAAGGTACCACCCAGCTGCAGAGTTACCTACAATTGTGGCAATAAAATTTACGAACTACAAACTACAAGACTCACAACTCTAATAAAGTGAACCAATGTCATGTACTACTTAAAAATTAAGAAATCCCTGTTTCTGAACAAATGAACAAACAACGAACAAGTTTAAAATAGACTTTCACAACAAGGTTATTATAGTATTTAGTAGGGTAAAGGCTTCTAACTGTGGTCGTCTTGTAACTGTGGTACCCCCCTGTTTTCTCCAGCGACAACGGTTAA
>JAQFZC010004061.1:0-17005 GCA_034695205.1 Dicyrtoma fusca | reverse complement strand
GTTCGCCCACCGACGTGTGTGTTGTTCACGTAGAAATCCACTTTTATACTAATAAACTAATAATTAAAGCATGTATTTACAGGTCAAATCATTCAAATATGATCATTTAGAAAAGACACGCTGCACATTATCACAAAATGATAATGGATATAGAGGTTTAGTAAAATGACGGTATTAATGTTGATATCAGCTGGTTGGGGTGCGCACCGCTGGAGGCAGCAGACGGCTGCTGTACGGTAGCTGTAGTTGCTGTAGCTGTAGGCTGTAGGGAATTACAAGGAGCCAGATATTTGAACTTCGTGGTAAGTTGGAGACGACGACCGACGGCGACGGCCTTCCATCATGAGCTTGTTAGATCCACGCGGTACTCGAAGTATATAAATTTAGAAATCAGACAAATAATTAACTACCTATTCTAATTATTTTTAACCTTAATTTAGCACAAAAAACTTATGAACATTCAAGGATTACAATGGTATGTTTGAATATAAGTAACTCTTCTAAAATCAGTCTAATTTTGGCGATTTAGTGGGAGCGAAAAACACACACGTCTTGCTAGGAGGCGAATTGGCGAACGAAAATTAATAATAAATACAGATATCGATTTGGTTGAATATTTATTACCACGAATTTAAAGTAGATACTATCTGCTTAGACGGTTAAACTAGACTTTTACAGGATACAGTTTCAAATTGGAAGCATCGTTCCTATTGCGGTAAATGTAAATATGCATACAAGTTCCTAGTACACAAATGTTGGCAGTACGAAATTAAGGAATAATGTACTCGCAACTACAGATATGTGACACTTTAATTGGCTTAATAAATCTTGCAATTACTGAATTACTAAACGTGTGCTACTATAATTATCTACTGCAGTAGCTCTTAGTTGCAGCGTTTTACAAAATATTGAAAAAGTTTAACTTCTGAGGTAGTTATTTCAGTGATGGCTCCTTTTAGTATTACAACAATGTTCAAAATATATTTTGTTCTTGGTACGCTTTTAGCAATAGCTGTAAGCGTGGAACTACCTTCAAAATGGTGGGAGGAAAAGGTAATACACTATTATTAGTACATTACCATTGAGTACCAAAAAGTATAAAGTTTTTACATTTAAAATCCATATATATTTTTAATTTTACATTTTTAGAAGAATCTGATTGTCTACATAGCTGAGTAATCAAGTTTAAAAATTAGAAATCGAATATTTCTATTCTTTATTAAAAAATCACAAAACATTCTGTAGAATACACACGAGTGCAGTACCTTGACAGCTAACCAAATTAAAAATATTGCCATAGCAACCGCGCCAAAAACGTTTGAAGCTATTTTGGATCCAATACTAGTACCAAGGGTGGCAGGAACGGAGCAGCATAAAGTTGTAAAGGAGGTAAGTTCCCGCTTTCGGAACCCCCTTTAAGTTTGATTTGTTTTTATTAAATTATTTTTATTTTTAAAAAAGTGTGCATACCTATTCACATTTTTGGTGCAAAGGAAGTAATTGTGAAAGTTTTACCTGAAGTACATAAAAAAAGAAATGCAAAGTCTTGGCTGGACGATTGAGACGGACTCATTTAAGGAAGGCACCCCAATTCTTGAAAGACCATTTGAAAATATTATTGCAACTTTGAGCCCGGACACACCTAGACGGTAAAACAGTAAATACAACGTACCTAATAATATATTTTCTACTACTTTTAAAAATGTTTAATTAAAAACTCAAATGAAATGCCATGCCAGTTTAATCGTGTGCTATTTTCCTTCTAATTTATACATATAGGTTGGTCCTTGCCTGTCACTACGACTCATTGGTAAGTTTTAAAAAATTAAAAAATTCGGTACTTTGTATTTGAAACTTATTAGTTGGATTTAGTTTCTATTATTTTGTTAATTGCTATAAAATAAGCTTCAACTTTATTTCAGTACCAAAAAAATCCAAAAGAAAACTTTGTTGGAGCGACCGACTCAGCTGTCCCTTGCGCCATGCTAATACACATGGCGCATGCGCTTCAAGATTCACTTGCCACCCATAAAAAATTGACCAATCAGAGTGTGACCCTGCAGTTTATATTCTTTGACGGTGAAGAGGCCTTTGGTTTTTGGTCATGGAAGGACAGTACCTATGGTTCGCGGCATTTAGCCACCCTTTGGGATAATACCAAATATCCTCCCAAAACAATGGACAGAACTACCATGCTAACAAGAATGGTTAGAGTTTAACAATAAATTATTGAATAAAAATATAACTAAATTATTTTCTTTAAATTAATGAAAGTTTATATTATAATAGGATATGCTGGTTCTTCTAGACTTGATTGGAGTCTCTTCACCCTCTTTTCACAACTATTTCCCCTCTACGGATCGCTGGTTCAAACTTTTAATGGATATTGAACAAAGCCTTCGAGGGACCGCGGGACTTTGGGAGGAAAATCCAAAAACTCGCGCCTTTTTTGTTGATAGAGTCGAACCCGGTATTGCGGACGACCACTTGCATTTTGAGCGCAGAGGCGTAAATATTGTCCACTTGATCACCCATCCATTCCCTTCTGTGTGGCATAGAGACACTGACAACAAGAATGCTCTCGATTTCCCCACCATTGAGAATTTAAATAGAATTATGAGGATTTTTGTGGCCTCTTACCTCCACCTACAAGTTTAACTAATAAACCCCACAACATTTTCCAATGCACATAATTATCAAAACAAAACAAAATTCTGCCTTTTCACAACAGACAGAGGAACTATTGCAGTATTAGCAGTAGTACCTAGTACCCTTAAAACAAGAATGGCATACGCGAAGGCGAAGGAGACGACCTATAGTGTATGGTATTGTACAATTCACAAGGAATTGCAATTAGATAATAAAATAATTACTAACAAATTGTACATAATATTCAAACTGCAGTTAAAGTTACGAAGGTTACAAACTTGGCTGTATTTCATTCCAATCACTCGAAGTAGTCGCCTGCCTTATAACCTTTCCTACCTTATAGGTGTTGACTAATGGGGAGAAGGCATCGCCCACGTGTGTGGTCAGGGGCGGAGCTGTGCCTCGAGAAGGATAAATGTTCTAATCTGACTTCAGAGCTGCTCAATATCTAGGTAGTTGTTTTTACCAGTAAGGATAAAATTCATTCTTAATTTCACATATATTTCAATTTATTTTATTACAATTTAATTCAAATTTAATTTATTCTTTCATTTTAAAGTTGCTAGTTGCTTCTAGTTTATTTAGTCGAAAGAGTTTTTGGTTTTGCCTGTGAATGTCCAAACACAAAAATAGCATTCGTCCATGCCTAAAAAATATCACTTGATCATAATCTCACATATTTCAATATTTAATATTTACATTCTGTTCTTGAAATATGAGTCATTTTATATTATTGTTTCTGGGGTCTTATTTTACGAACGCTCAATTCGTATGCTGTTTGTTATATTTACATCATTAACTCACAACCTACATTCACTAAACCTGAAACCGACCAACTTTAAATTTTCCAATTCACCATCTTCAATACCTACTATTCCAATTTCTAATTTTCGATCTGAATGAAAACATTTTCAATCAACTGCTTAGCAGACCACAGCTAGCTATTTTAAAATTATTTACACAAGTTCGAATTGTGAGTTAAATAACAACTTATCTTACATTATTGCCTTGGAATGCTCTGAGTTAGCATATTATGGTTTTGTACGCTACGTAAGTATAAAATAAATTATAGTTGTGTCTGATTGAAAAATAAATTACGATTTGTTAGATCTATTTCTCAGTGTAATACTTCAACTACTACATTATACCAGTTCGTTAGAAACTGTCTCCGGATATTTCGCTTTGGTGAAACGTTCTTTGAGCACCAAAAGTATTTCCACAATGGGTTTAGTTACTAGTCTTCTAGCTATTATAAAGATATTCCAAGGGACATCCAAAGGTCTAAAAGAATTATTTATCGTATTATGCTTGCTTAAGCCAGTGGCAACAATGCAGTCCGAGATAAAATTCAAAGGCATTTTGGTGGGTGGCATTGCAAAGGGTTTCAAATGGGGAAACGTTTTTGTCGCACATCCTTTCGTCTGGAATGACAGTACAAATCGTCCAAGTACTTGCAACTGCAGTAGACCAAGGAAACTCTTTTGGATTACTACCATGGTTTTTTGCACAGCGTACTATGCTTTTCTTATCTGTCAGTGTCTCAGATTTCAATTGGATGGAAAATACGACAAGCCATCAAAATTGTATATGAGCCTAATACTGTGGTTTTATGGGATACTCCCCTGTAACCAGATGGCAATTTTTAGGATCCGACACAAGTTCCCAGTGTTTGTCATTGCTTACATGGACTTGCTGGATGCATTTGAAAGTAATGCAAAGAACTTTTATGGCTATTTTGCTTTTATTTTCCCAGCATTAGCATTAGCATTTGTCTTAAGCCTATCACACCATTACAATTTGGCAAAGAAGCATTAGAACGTCAATGGTTTTCTAATTTGGAAGAATTAATATTTAAAGGGCGTTTTCTTTCCAGGGCAGTACGTCCTACGTGAAGCAAAGCCGGTGCCGGGTTTTAAACTTTGTAGAAATTTTATTTATGGAACATTTTACAGCTTTTGGATATTAGCTATAGTATTTTGTTTATACTTTCTGTCCAATCCAAATTCTCCCGAGTTCCTATCTTCAATATTTTTAAATCCTGGACAAGACACAGCTAGTATATACGATGCGAGTGGCAGCCCATGGTGGCAGGGAAGTACGCGTGACCTCTGGGTAGTTGTACTATCTCTAGCATTCCAGGCATTTGTCGCCTATAACTGGATGGCAACCTGCTTTCTTCTCATATTTGCAATCGTTCCGTTTGTGTTCGTTGTGGCTTCACTACTTAATGAGCTCAGGTATTGTGTTAACAATCAATCTAAATCTTTTAGTCGTTGATTGTACAGTTAATTATGGTCAAACATATATTTAAAACTCTTGTAGTGATAAAATAAGATTGTTTTTTTTATTTTTTAAAGTAAACGATTTGTACAAAATATTAAGCAAGACAGACACACATCGCATTAAAAACAGTTTATTACTGCTTATTTGTGTAATTATGCACGACTTATTCGTGACCTTTTTTTCTTGTTCTGTGCATTCAGTATTACCACTAGTGAGATGACAATTGAAGCGCTGCAGTCACTGGACATCAAAATTGAAATCTACCGCCAATTTACTATTATGGCAAAAGAAACTGTGGACGTGGCGTCTTTTTCGGCATCCTACAACAAAACTCTTATTGGCTCGTTTTTTGTGTTCAGTGCATTTGGCATGATGCGCTACTCAGGGATATTGTCGGTGGTGTGCGGTCTGCTGGCCGTTAATGCAGTTGCCTATCTATATGTTGTTTTTATTTCAATAGCCACTGTGTACAGTCTGACTTGCAATCTTTTACAAGAGTGGAAGGTTGAAATGATTGTTGTTTCCAGATCGAAACGAAAACTATTGCGTTTGCAGCTAGCATCACTGCAACCCTTAAAAGGGTACTTATTTGGTGGAACGTACTTTGTGGACAAGCTAATGGTTCTCACCATGTTCCAGGCTTTGACGGAAACCCTGGTTAGTATGCTTATGTTTAACGCAAAAGCTGCCCAAACAGCTTCTAATACCGCTAGCATGTGAAATGTTTAAACAATATAAACTGGTAGTATAATGTTTATCATTTTTATATTTGGTTTGTTCCTGAATGATTTATGTACATCTAGTTTTGTTTACCAAACGTTAACTCAATAAGCTAACCCTATTCTCCCACGTAGTTTATAGTCCTTTAATCATGATTTGCCATGGCTTAACTTATTCCATATCCAGTTTAATTTGAATAGATTTTAAATTTTTAATAAATTCTATGGTAGTAGCAACAGTAGAATTATTCCTAGCTGATGAAACTGTTTTATTAGTATTGATGCAATGTTGTCAGTGATGTATTTTGCTGTTGTCTGTTTCTGCTAGATGTATGCTTCTTCTCTTGTGTGTGTCACAATGTGACGGTTTCAAGTAGATTTGTTATATTATCACAGCGGATTCAACACAGTTGATTTAAAATTTAAATAAATAGTATTAAAATCTACCGTTGTTATAATTATTATTAATATTAAAAACCTAGACGCATTTACTCAGATAATCGACCAGGAAAATTTCGCTTGATTTTATAGCAATTATTTCGTGACTAGGTGATTACACTCGATAGACTTGACTAACATTTTGGCTGAAATCTTGTAACTTGACTAGACTAGGCTTGCCCACTTTGTTTTTTGATGTGACTAGACTAGACTAGACTAGCGAGGTGCCGAAAGCCAAATGATTAGGCAAGACTAGACTAGCGAAAATTTTGGGCAGCAATGACAGGGCGAGCCTACGCTTTTTCACAAATAAATGCTATGCCGTACTAACTCCATACACAGAGCCGCATAGGATTAAGCAGTCTTGTATAGCCAAGTGAAAGCTTGAGTTTACAATGCAGTGATAATTGAAATACTATGTAATTCACATTCAGAGAAAGGTAAAACATTTTTAAAGGGAAGCGACACATGCAGTATGGTGGGTACAATGTAGTCGGCAGACGTCTCTAGCTGGGAGACGAGAGGTTGGTTTAGAGATGGAAAGAAGTCTCCGGAGTCGGCAGTTATACCATGGTGAGGATAGTAGAAGACGGGAGATACGACGAGACAGTAGGCTTAGTTGACGGGGCTCTGTCTGGTCAGGAGTTTGGGATCCTATGGCAGAGAATGCGGTTTTAGTCTGGTCCTGTCCCACACAGGTCAAGTGGTTTGAGTCCTTTGGTAAAGGATACGATTTTAGTCTGCTCCGTATTACACGTACAGTATTTGCAAGTTGAGGGAAGAGTTATAATAATCAAAAATGTTCATAAAGTACAATGCTCGTAGAAACATACAGATATTTCAGTGACTTTCACGTAGGTAATATACCGGTATACTGACACTACCCATGAATGGATTGGAATCAACGATTAATGATGATGTTAAGTATCGTACTCCAGAAACGTCAAATCTATATTCAAATCTCCTCTCTCAAACGGTTAGTGCTCCTATGGTCCTAAATGTCGTCATGCCAACAATCAAAAGAGTTCGCTGCAAATTATAATTAGTAGTAATTGTTTGTTAATATTATTATACACAATTTTACTTCTACATACCAGATGTACTTATAATTTCTTGTAAAAGGAATAGTTCGTTCGGAGAGTCGTATTAGTTTCATTTCAGTTTTCAGTGTTACTTTTTGTTTCCTGCAATTGAAAATTTGGTGGAGAGGGTTTGGTGTAGTTAGGCTTGGTTCAAATTCACTTGCACATCCAGCAGAGGAAATTAGTCATTCGTCAGTAGTCAATACTAAAGCCGTTGATCCAAATACACACATTGTTGAACATTGCAACTGTTTCCATAAAAAATAGAACCAAAGCAAAGAATAAACCAGTAATCAAAATAAAAAAGGGTCCTTTTAAATTGTCCAGAATAATTGACCCAGTATTCCTACTTCGAATTTCATTTCTGAAGCCCCCATTTCCCCCTTTAAGCCATTTGAGGTGATCCTGCCGTTCCCTCTCGTAATCCATCCATGTCCATTTATAACACATGCCCATCTCCCAAATTGAATCGACCAGTCGGTCAAAATTATACTGAAATAGTGCCCGCTTCCTGTAAGCAATCCCAGCACCCACCATAGTAGATGAGTCCCCAACCATCACAAAAGGATTTCGAAAGTATTTATTTGTGAAATTCCGGTGCAGCAAATAATCACCTTGCACACTCCAAGTTATGCATGCAAAATTTCTCCGAAGTCCTTCGGTAAAGCATTTTTCAGAGTCCTTCTCGATGCTCATTTGCAAAAGTATCTCCTTATTCACTGGATTACTTGAAGTTCGAAAGTGTTGATGGGCAGCACCCCCAATAGCGGAGGATTCCAGGCCCCATTGGAAACTATTGGAACTCACAAGCTCGGCAAATGTTTTGGGCAAAGTTGTCAGGGCTGGGAAGGTCATCAAAGTGAATAGTTTTGAGCGATATGCAGTTACGATAATTAACGCACTGAAAAGCCAGACAGCACAGAGAATTCGAGACGGAGTTTTTTTCGGGTACGTCATCGGTTGCTCCACTAGAGTAAAGATAATCCTGCTGATTCTATAATTTATTTTTCTAGCTTTTCTTGAATTTGTTGATTGATCTGCACTGTATTTAGCTTCCTTGGAAGCAAAGTATCTAATTATAATAATAACCACAATTAGAGAAATTATGACATATAGCCACAGGTCAGCCGTGAAGGGCCGAAAGACAGCCTTCCAAGAATAAACGGGCTTCGGCGCGCCCATGATGAAGCTGATCCAGCCGTAGATGAACGAATTACCTCCGATTAGTTTGAACCGAGCATAATTTAGCGCCACGGCAAGGCCAATGTCAGCTCGGCCATCGATAATGTCTCGAACTGACCCGACCCATGACCCGTTGGGCAGAATTGTACCCGAACCACCATTGCCCGTTGATGGGTGAACCATGTAAGTGTAATTAAATCGAGAGGTGAGCCCTTCAACGATATATTTTCCTAAACCTCGCCGAAATCGCCATCGATTGGCTTCCCTTTCAATGGTATAGACAAAGGCGATACGAGTTTGCGCGGAAATTTTAAGTTCGTGACCATGTGCATTTTTAGTGAAGTCTGGAAATAAACTTTGGTTGATAATTTTCGTTTTTTTAACAATTATTTCTTGTATGTTTTGACCTAGAAATTCTTTTACTGTAACAGTGAGGTCCACAATTTGGGGAAAGCCAGCATTGCAGTAAAAACAGATCGAAATGACCTTGAACTGGAACTGGAATTCAATCAGCCCTGTGCCTGTGACATCCGACGTTCCTTGGTATTGTTGTAAAATTTCGTTTTTAATGCTTGACAGAATCAGCTTAAATTTTAAATCTCTTGTAAATTGATGTTCAATTAAAGACTGAATACTATTTTTGCCATTTGACATCGACAGGAAGACGTAGTGATCTTTATCCTTCCTGGTGACGGCGCCGTAGGTTTTTGTTAGCAGTTGATTGAGTTTTTCGATTTGGTTGTTGAAGATGCCGTTATTGTTTGAAGTAAGAAGTATGATAATGAAGGCACATTGAGAAGTTTGCTTGTGAACGACGAAATGACCGTTTAATTCAAAATTCGGGGGTAGATTTTGCAAGTTTATTAAGTAAACACCATTTGTGTGAATGCTGGTGCTGGTTTGCCCGATCTGGCTGCTTCGATGTTGGGTTAAGTGCATTGGAAGTTGATTTAACAGGTTAGTCACTTCATTATTACTGGATTTCCTGTGGTTTCGATTTAGTTCTTTGAAAGAGTGATCGTAGACTAGAAATAAGTCGCAGTTTGAAAATTGACTGTTAACCATTAGTTGTAGGAAAATATCAATTTCCGAAATTGACAGTGTTAATGATTGAGGCAACTTTGGATTATTTTCAGTTTCGATTGGTGAATTAGCCATTTGTGCTAGCATAACTGATTGCTGTAATGCTAGAAACAGTAGAAGTAATCTGAGTTTGTATTTCAACATTGAAAATCGAAGGAGACGTAAATGAAGACGTTTTTTTAATTTTTGATTTCGAAAAATATTTTTACTGATGGATACGTTGAATAATTACGTTCTAGATACTTGATTTCTCTATTTTTTTTAATACCGCATCGCCGTAAACCGATGGAGGATTGCTTTTTATAACTTGTTCACGCATTACGCTTCAATGCAGTCAACCGATTTGATTAGCAGATTGACGGGCTTCGGTAACTACTGTTACTGTCAACTGTTGACTGTGAAGTTAATTGAATGTGTCTATGTAAGTTGGTCATGGTTTTATTCAATTAATCATAATATTCCAGAGTGGACTTAACCTATGTACATATAGGGAACTGCGAAACCACCAACCAACCATGCAAAGAATGCTTTGCAAGGGCTTATTCTACAAAAAACTTGTTTAAAAGGTCAAAACCAGTAAAACTAATACTTTTAAACAGGGCAAAAAAATAGAAATTACCATTTTTTAAAATGTCAAAACTAGTGCTAGCACTCTTAAAAAAGGTTAAAACTCGAAATTAGTGTTTTCAAAAGGGTCAAAACTAGTAACAAGCGCTTTTAAAAAAGGTTAAAACAAGAAATTAGCGTTTTTAAAAAGGTCAGAACTATATAGTAAGTAACTAGCACATTTAAAAAAGGGCAACACAAGAAATTAGATTATTTTCAAAAAGGTCAACACCAGTAACTAGGACTTTTTGAAAATGGTCAAAACAAGAAATTAGCGTTTCAAAAAGGTCAAAACCAGTAACTAGGACTTTTTGAAAATGGTCAAAACAAGAAATTAGCGTTTCAAAAAGGTCAACACCAGTAACTAGGACTTTTTGAAAATGGTCAAAACAAGAAATTAGTGTTTTCAAAGAGAGGTGAAACTGAATTTATTACAGTTTTGAAAAGGTTAAAATAGTCGATTTGCTTCCGTTCAAAATGAACTTAGTCTAAAGCATCACCCATTTTACGGGTGGTGCCCAAAAATGTCCCCATGTGTCAGTTACACTGTCAACAGTAATTATTTTATACTAGTATCGAGGGTGTTCCTCGAAAGCGTCACATCATCGATAATCGTATTTTGGTCGATGGCCCATTATTTTAACAGAACTTGCTTTTTTTCCTACAATCATTTCTAACTGCGCAGTAATAATAACTAGGTATACATATTTTCTAGCAATTTATTTGTCAGTTCGTTCCAGTTAGGTCTCTTTGTTAACTTGGAAGTGTATGCGTGCCCATGCTAGATTTATATTTAATTCATAGTAAAACGCTAATAATCGTTTACCCTAATTGCTAATTGTAAGCAACTTTAATAAGCAGCGTTGTTAATGTGGTTTACAATTAAACTGTAAAAAAAATAATGTGATTCCCTAGAACTTCTGTTTACACAGTATCGAAAACACAAATCTATCTAATCGCCAACAGCATCATCAGTCAACAGTAAAACAGCATAACCGGCGACCTCAAAGAAGGATTTAAAAGTACAGTAAAGTAAAGTAATCGCTAATCGCTTTAACGTCAAATCCACTCAGTGAATTCCCACTGTTTTCCATGGATTAACGTTCATACTAACTAATGTAATTAATTACTAACGATAAGTGAGTTAAGGTTCTACTCATAACTCAGTGTGCACTGCATGCTTACCTCGTTCACCCTGGTATTTTTTGTAATTACTGTGTAAACACAAAGTCAACGCGAATTTTATTAGCGTGACCTGCTTATGATTACATCCAAAATAAGAATAGGTTTTTCCAATAAATAAATGCTGTGTTTTTGTTAATTAAAGGTAAACTTAGAAGTAGAAGGAAATAAATTCAAGAAATATGGACTGCCTCAACTTATGATCACTAAAAACAAGGAAATACGGCAGCATTTTACTTGAAGGGTGCCTTGAGGTAAGTAAGTATATAATTAATAATCATATATTATATCTATACATATGTCGGTAACTGCAATAAAAAAAAACAAAACGATTAAATAAAAGAGCATCCTTAATGAATATTTGGCTACCGATATCTTAGGTCAAACCAGGAAGGAGGAAACGAAAGAATGAGGCCTGTAAAAAGCGGCATCAGGTACGTCACATTTAATTTTTTGTGCCATTGATAATCGATAAAAATGTTAGTCATTAGATTTGTCAGTGACTGATTATTTTTATGTACCGTAAATCCTCTAACAGAACGCCCGCGCACTATTCCATTAAGCTCCTCCGACCCCCGCGTACAATTAAAGACCCGCGCATTAATAGAGACCAGCGTATTATTTAAATTAACTGTTTCACTACTCTGAATTTAGTTGGAATAAACAGGTTAAAAACAAGAATTTTGACACTTTTAAGCGACTTAATAGTATGTGTGATTTAATTGAAGCTATTCAGTGGCTAAAAAGTTAGGTTTACACTAATTTCTGAACACTTAAACACTGAAAATACTTCCGGTGACCCGCGTACTGTTAAAGACCCGCGTATTATTGGAGACCCGTGCATTATTCCATTCAGGCCCTCGGACCCCCGAGTACAATTAGAGATCCGCGTAGTAAAAGAGAATTTACGGTACATCCCTGTTATGCTTTCGTATTTTTTTTTAATACTTACGTCAATTCCTACTGTCGGTTTAAGGAAATCTGCATCCCTTTATAATTGCTGTGCCCGTTCTGTAAAATGCACGTGTGTAAACTTGAACTCGTAGTTTATCATTACACACACACACAAAAAAACACCGGAAAAGGATGCAATTAGTTATAACATGGACTTTGAAACAGTGCAAAAAATTATTCATTTATTACTCCATTGTTAAAGTGTCATTCACAAATAGCGTGCCACAGAAGGGGGTACAGATTGTACCTCTATACCTATACCAATACTCCAAAAAGCGTTTATTAATGCAATTTATTATACAAACAGGTACACAGCGCAGCGGTAGGGCAGTGCAGAAAAAAAGTGCAATTCAGTTAACATTTGCTGGTAAATGTAAGCAAGAGGAAATATCTTCAAGACTAGTAGTAAATAGTAAAAGCTGCAATTCCCACCAATTATACCACAAAATCCCACGAGCCCACATTTTTCCATTTGTTAAAACGTGATGCCAGATTCCAATCAACTTACCGGCTTCTTGTTCTATTAATACCACAACTATAGCAAGTTAGCTGCTATGCAAAAAGGAATCACGTGTATTCAAAAATTATTAGTTTGATGAGTATTTATAATTACAATTACGAGTTACAATTATTATTACAAGTCATCAGTATTTTACTCGAAGCTCAACACCCCTTTAGCATGTACTTGTGAGAAAATCCGTTTTGTTCTTGATGATGATTACGTTCACTACTGACAAGGTTCAGTTCACCTAACGTGTCATTAAAAATGGGAAAAACACACAGATGAATGCAAATAATTGGATACTTTTGTAAAAATGAATTAACGTCAGAGACTCAGAATGAAGCTCAGTTTCCGAACAAGTTGGCTGGGATTCCCTATGGATCGAAAATTTGAATTAAAAAAGAAAAATAAAGTTGTACTACCAATTCCCTTGAGAAAATCTTACTTACGTTTACGTTTCTTGTATCTCGTGATGCATCAAATCGGCTTCACAGATTCACAATTGGTAATTATATCTCAGTGTGTACATTATCAGTTTTTGTAATTAATATTTTTTTGTATTTCTAGGTGGAAGTGTCAAACCGGTTTTAAAGCCTTCAGGACTACCAGGACGGGTACTACGTGGTTCCGGTTTTGACCCTATAACTATATAGCTATAGTTCCTATACTGATAGGTGATGGATTTGATTCGAAAAAACAAACAACAATGCGGTAATAAAATATAAATGAAGTTCCCATGGCTCGCCCACACAATCGTGTCACTATCAGAAAGTATACCTATCACTTTCCGGATGACAGGGGGGTAGGTTCCGCAGTCTAAAGTGTAATAAAGGTAAGCCTTCATAATTATGAATTATGGCATGCTAGTTCTATCATAGTAGCCTATATGAGCTGAAGAAATTTGATAATTCGTTCTTATTACTGTTCCAGGTTTCAGTTCGTCTGTTTGGGTGAACTAGTCTCCAAGTTTCGAGTTGACTTTGTACTTCAGACTTTAAGGAGCGGTCTTCAATTCTTTTTTGGTCTCATTTGTGTAAAATTTACTAAATACTAAACATGTCTTCGGGAATACGAACCAACCAGGATTTAATTTGTATTGTGAAGGAGGTAAGCACGGTTTTGAACAATTTGAACAAAAACTAGTGGTGTAGCATTTAACTGGTGTAGAAATTTTAGAAATTGTGTTGTGGATTTATTTTTGCAGCTTCGAGGGAATATTTCGGACGTGATTCAGAGTGACACGAAATATGACGATGACTTCTTTCTCATCCAGTGGCTGAAACGTGAGTTCTCAACAAAAGTTCAAAAGACATTTCATTCATTGAGCAATTTGTTATTTTTAGAATTTGAAATAATTAAAAGAAACTTTTTTAAAAAAAATTTCTAGGATTCAGCTTTAAAGTGGACAAGACAGAGGCTATGCTGCGAGAGGTTAGTTTAGAAATGTGTTATTTGTGTGATTTCAATTTGTGAAAAAATTTACGTCAACTGTTTAAAAAGGACACATTTTCTTTTTACTGCGCAGGCCTTAGAATGGCGGAAAGCGAATGACATTGACAATTTGGCCCAGATGGATAAGGATACAACATTTCCTGGACTTGCAAAGGAACTACCCGTGTCTATGGATGGCCGAAGCAAGACTGGAGTACCTGGTTGGTTGAAAAACGGGACATTTTTGGCATTTTATTTAAAATAATTGAAAATTTGGCGCTTTTATTTAAAATATTTTTTGTTTTCTTTTAATTTTTGTGTGTTAGTATTTACATTTCATGCCGACGGTGTGGACTTTATAACCCTAATCAAAAAGTACGGGAAAGAAACGTTTCTACGCTACATCTACTGCACCCTCATCAAAGGGGAGCAAGCGGTCCTAAGCCAGCTTCGAAAACTAAAGGCGGAGAGACCCAATTTGAAGTTGATTGATGTCGTTACGAATGAGTTGGCGGGGAATTTAAATGAGAATTCCGTTCATTTGGGCGTCGTTGGCATTGCTAGTTTTAAGGATATTTCTTTATGGAATGCAAAGTCTCCTCTGGGTAAGCAAACGCACAATAAAATTGTTTATTTTTGTGAATTCAGAGTTTTCATATAAATAATTATTAAATTCAAATTAAATTCAAAGACAGTTTTTAAACTTTTGATCTTCTTCTATTTTCGATGCAGTTCTCTCAGTGCTATTTGAAGCCTCAAAAGCTGGTGCGAATTACTTCCCCGTCTTCGTTAACCAGCTCTTTTTTATTAACGGTAAGTGCATTATTGCTTATTAGCATAATAATATTCCAATTTAAGTACAATGTTGTTTTGAATACTATAATTTTTTTTCTTTTTTTCAGCCAATAAAGTTATATACGCTCTTTTCAAGATTATAAAACCCATCATTGCATCCCCCTACTACCCCATTGATTGCTTTAGTCTAGACGCTGAGAAATGGACCCCCGTTCTTCTTGCCAAGGTGGATGCTAGTCAACTCTCAGAGGAATTTGGAGGGAAAAAAATTTAAATCTTTAAAGCGCAATTCCTGTATTAAAATGTATGGATTATTGATTGTATTTTGTCTGATTTTATAATAATTTAGTATGATGATTATGAGCCACTAGAGCGGTTGTTCTAGCCGCTAAAAAAAAGTTTGTAAAGCTGCATTTCCACTCCTCACATTTCCTTGCAAATGTGCAATTGTTCAGTGAAAGCAAGTATTTAAACAATAAAATTGTTTTATTGTCTGTGATTAAAAGCAAGGTTAATAGTGCTAATTGTCTGTCTCAGTAATTAATGCATTGTTGTTCTTAGTGATAGAAGGCTAAGTTAAGTAAGTTAGTATATTTTTATTTTCCATAGTTGCCAAAAAATATCTACATACCTACACAGTTAATAAAAATACACCGTCTACTGCTTTCCCATACTGACCATCACAATTTTTAAATGGCGACGGGGTCAGAATGTTTGAGTAGTAATTATTTCAAGTTTGTAATTTATTTATTGTTTGTAATGAACAACCTTGCCTTTCTTAACAACCATGTCTCTGAGGCTCGGGGTAAATTAATTGTTTTAATAGGGCTTATTGCATACCCGACCGACTCACCTTCTTTGTTTGTACCACTGTTCAAACGTGTAATATTTTTTTTCAAATTCACTTTAAATGTTTAAGATCATAACTGGACACGGAGGTCGTTGAGGGCTGTGCCACCGGGCTTCGGTGCATTTAATTTGTGGCACAGCAAAACTATCTGGTACGAGAGTCTAAACAGTATTGGTAGGTCGGGTTATAATCGTATCAAATATAATTACATAATTATGACAACTTCAGCCTTTTCGAAAATGTAACTTCACTGTTTTGCACTTTTTATTTCGAAAATCGAAATTGTTAATTACTAGTTTTGACACTTTTAAAAATACACATTTTACAACCTTCTAGTTTTGACCTTTTTTGTGTGTGTTGTTTACTAGTTTTGAATGTTTTTGAAATTGTGATTATCTAGTATCTTGTGATGTACCTTCTGAGAGCATTAATTACTAATTTTAGAGTTTTGAAAAATTTAACCTGCTAGTTTTGATTTTGACCTTTTTTAATTTGTTGTTCACACGTTTTGAAGGTTTTTGAAAACGCCAATATCTTATGCTGTACCTTCTGAAAATGTTAATTTAATTTCTATAGTTTTGGCCGTTTTGAGAAATGTAAACTTAGAATTTTGACGTTTTTTTTTAAAATGCCAGCATCTTGTTTTAAACGTTCTGAAAATGTTAGTTACTAGTTTTGGCCGTTTTGAAAAATAATAATTTCTAGGTTTTACCTTTTATCGAATGTCACTGTTTTGTTTTAAAGGTTCTAAAAATGTTAATTTGCTAGTTTTGGCCGTTTCGAAAAATGTTAACTACTAGTTATTACTTTGTTTAATGTATTATGTACCCGTTTTGCATGTTTTTGAAAAAGACAAAATCTTATGTTATATATTTTTAAAATGTTGATTTTTAGATTTGGCCGTTTTAAAAATTGTAAATTTCTAGTTTTGACGTTTTTAAATTGCCACTGCCTCGTTTTAAACGTTCTGAAAATGTTAATTTCTAGTTTCATCCTTTTTCAGAATGCCTGTATCTTCTTTTAACATATTCGCAACTGGCAAACCATGGAAAGCATGCTTTACAAAAAAAGTCTTTAATTCTATAAATTAACTTTTTCAAAACGGTCAACTAGTAATCAGCACTTTTTCAAAAAGGGCATAACCAGTAAATAACACTTTTTCAAAAATGTCAAAAACTAGTAAATAACACTTTTTCAAAACAGTCAAAACTAGTAAATAACACTTTTTCAAAACGGTCAAAACTAGTAA
>JAQFZC010004060.1:0-17023 GCA_034695205.1 Dicyrtoma fusca | reverse complement strand
GGTAAAATTAAGTGCAAGTATTATGTACATACGTACTACGCCCAGATTATTTGTGTTAGGAAAACATGGCCTAAATTAAATTATTGTCCACGGCAAAACATTTATTCATAGGATTAGAGTAGAAAAAATGTTTACATGGTGTTAGAGAACCTAAAACTGACGTGAATTGCTTGGGACGTTCAGGGAAGAAATGCATGTGTAAGAGTAGTGAAAGGAAAAAGTTGAACACGTCACGTGAAGCACGGACTGAGGACTCAACTCGATAATGAATTAACTAAACCGGCACGCAATCCAGTCCTTTATGGAAAGCTATAATAAGTGACAGAAAAGACAGACGGGAGACCTCACAGCAAGCCCCATTCCATGGAACATGAAGCATTGCTTTTTCGCACTCCGGAGACGCACGAAAATCTCAACAAGATACAAACAACGCAATCTCAAGGCATGAATTGTGGAAAAGAAAAGAATTGTGTGGTGAGTAATAGTGGCAGCTTACCTTCTGATTCCGATAGGTTTCTCAGGAACAAGACAAAAGGATTATGAAGTGGTGTCAAGTAACACTGAACAAGCCTTGTCTAGCAGTTGTTCTCCTGGCCGTTAAAATTCCCTCTTATTTCTTGCCCATTTTTTATTCAATGTAAAAATGCAGGCGATATAATTTACAAATTGCGAAAGACGCACAAAAAGTTGTAGTTTTTAAGCACACACGTGTCAACTCTGCTGTTGTCCAGTGCAGTAACTAGAATTCTCTCATGATTTACAAGTCGAGTAAAAAGATGAATTTTCAAGGGTGCGACTCATGAGAACTCGCGAAGCTTGTCCTTTAACACGTTTCTGTGGAACAGTTCTTCCGTCGGTCTCCACACAACTTCCAACTCCAAGGCGAAGACAGAAAACTTTTTAACAGTTACACGTTCGAATCTCAAAGGTCAGTCGACTCTCTGATCTGGTCCAGTATTGTCTTCCAAACTCAATTACGTAACTCTTTCACAATAAAAATACGACTACGTGGGATCTTGGGAAGTAATCGGTCATCCGTATTTTATTCCTTCACCTGCAATCAATACGCAAACACGAATGGTCAAGTACTGCTAACTGTTTAAGAATACTGAGAATTTGTAAGTTGCAAGTTTTTACAACATGCATTTGCAAATTCCAAATTAAACGAGGTATCTGCATCGGGATAAATATTCGGTAGACACCAAGTAATGACAGTCGCCCAGTGCATACGAGTTTTGTTTCAAGATATCAACCTGACCAAGAGACAAGTAATGCTGGCTAGCCAAGTCATTAAAATTACGTACGTGCATGGTAGCTTCATTCCCAATTTTATGGTTGCAATGAAATCCCTTCGTCAGAAGCATAAGGACGTGCATCCAATGCTGCTTAAAAGCAACTGGACGCACAGGGAAAATGTTAAGATGCAAAATGACGCGTATCCATAATGCCCCCAAAAGGAGACAATATTTTCCCATGCCATATTTTGCTGTACACAAAATCTGCTCTTTCGTATTACGCCAAAATTACTTTTTGTTCTTTTTCAAAACACCCATTTAAACTTTTTTAGAACAAGCTCAACCACATTTTGCATTTTTTGAAAGGTGATAAACCTTAGTTAGCACTTTCTGAAACATGCAAAATCTCGATTTACACTTTCAAGAAGATGATAAACCTCAATTGTACTTTTCAAAACATGTACCGTATATGACCGATTAAACGCTGGGGCTCAATTAAACGCCGGGGCTCAACTAGAGGTCTTATGGAGGATAATAGGGTCTGGCGGCTGCAAATCAAAATAAACGCCGAGGCGTCTAATCAGTCATTTACGGTACATAATTATTCTGAAAAAATGGGGAAATATTGGGTCTTTTTTATATTTTATGGAAACGCGTTATTCTGATTTCCCTGCCCCTCATCTTGCTTCAAGAGATAATGAATACGCGCCATTTTGCATCTTAACCAGAGAAATGCTGTAGTTTACTGTGTGACTAGTGAGCAGTATTTTTGAAGGTAAAATTACAAATTGAAATTAGTACTGCGTGGTTCTTGGTGGTTCAATTATGGGAACTGGAATGGAACACACACTAAACAAGAAAAACTCCGTCTCTCTTCTCCAAGACAAGTTTCTCAAGTGAATGAAAGGACGAGGGAAGATTTTGATGAGCGGCTATTAAGTAACCTTCCAGCGTAGCAATTACGGTAATAATGAAACGATGGAATGTGCTAACTCCCATTGTACGCAGGTAGCAATTCAAGCATATTTGGCGCCTGCTTTCCTTTCAACAATTATTTCCTCCAACTTGACATGGAAGCCAGACCACGTTTCGAGTCCCATGCTCATTCCCACGCGTTTAACTTCCAACTATTTTGTGGTTCGTCTTAAAATCTGAAATGCCAACTATAACTGCCGACACCAACTTTCCCATTCACTTGCCAACTTAGTTGGAAAGTAAAATGACAAAGTTTACAAAATATTTGACCCCGTCATCCTTAGATTTGACTACTGCACTGGTAGAGACGTCGATGGGGTTATGGCCTGCGTTAACTTTTTTGCAAAAATAATCTCAAAATATATATAAATAAATCAGGAGTTACAGGAAAGACAGAGTTTTGACAATGCTCATCGTATACTGCACGGCTATCCTAGCTTGACTTTTTTACTAGTTGACCATTATGGCCGGATTTGTAGGGATATATTCGCTCTGAGCTGGTGGTGGTGGAAGTTAAGTGGAGAAAGGACTGGGGCGAGGATGGAAGAAGCAATAAAGGCTGTTAAGGATATGAGTTAGGAGTAATTTGAGAAGTACCCCCGATTATTATATTACCAGTTTTGAGACTTTATATAAATCCGACAAAACGGTGAGGCGGAATTTGGTCTTTGCAGATGTTTCCAGACTCATTTATTATTCAAACTTATTTGAAGTTGGTGGAGTGTCAAAAGTGAGGAGAGCGGGTGACGTGAGGGAATGTGAGTGGATTCCCATTTAGCGAGGTCTATAAAATAAATCCGTCGACGGAATAAAATATTGTCACTTTGAGAAACTTTCGTCCTTCTTCACTTGACACACTCCTGACACATAAAATTCATTCCAATCTAACTCACTGACTGCGACTCCGCTTCCGTCTCTCAACTCCACACACACCGTCCTCCTCTTCTCGTAAAAACCGACTTGAGTTACAGTTCAATTGAGTCAAGTGCTGGAATAAAGCTTAACATTGTCTCTCTCCCATCTCCGCCAGTCTCACTCCCAGGTTCACAGAGAAACACAAAGAAATCCTGTCAACTCTCAAATTTAATCTGAATCCAAATTTTTGTCTTCCAAAGGAGAGAAGACGACGGAAATTCGATTCACTTGCAATAAATATAATACTCTTCCAGAAGCACAAGTTTTTCTTTCTTGGCGTATAATATGACAATGGGACTGACACAAGAACCAGGCAATCGAGTCTCCTAACTTTTTACTTGAGTCTCTGTAGAAATTCGAGGACGAGGCGTTGGAGATGACAAAGCTGAACCTTCGGCGGAGCTCAAACGACGACCACCTTCGCTCACAGCTGGTCCACGGAGGAATGAAGGCCTTCCGTCGCTTGCACGGCACAAAGCCTCGCTCCAACAACTCCAGCAACCAACAAGGCGAGTCCTTCTCGCTCCCAACAACATCGCCTCGGCAAAAACTTGGCTCCGACTGGAAGCTAACGCCTTCCTCGAGGCTGCCTCACTCTCCGCTGGATAAGAGTGAGCTCTGGCCTTATGCATCTGCAGAGACGTCCACACACCCTCGGCCAATTTCAATGTATTGTATACCTGGTCGTGTAAGTGGCAGGATTCCTTAATGTCATGTACTGTATTACAGTTAATAGGTGGATAGGAGAGCATCTCTGGTCCTTCGTCTGTCTTTGGACGAGGCTTGACTGCCAGACTCAAGCTGAAGGTTCACTGCGCTCGGAGTGAGCTTGGAATTGAGAATGAATCTGAAAAGCGAAGGAGAGAATCTTCCTCTCACAGTCATCATGTAAATGCATAATAGCTATCAAAGCTCGTATGCACCTCACTCCAATTATTTTGCTTCTCTATTCTCATGTGGAGGGAGCCTAGACACTCAGGTTCGCCAGAGCCAATAAATAGGTGCAGACAGACACGTTCTCATGCACATGCACCCACTACGAGAGATTGAACACATTCAGTGCACTGCGGGTCCACTTCCAATCGGCCAAGTCTTCAGTTTCACCATCGCATCCCCACTCTTAACAACCTCGCCTCTTCCCATTCTGTCCCAGGAATTATGCATTCCTCACATACTTCATAGTCTGCCTTCGGTGGGCTTTACACCCAACGCGCTGCAGCTACTATCTTACACTATCTTAGATTCCACACACCAGATCACAGACCTCATCTGAGTAGAGTCACAAGACAAAATTCATTTCCTATTGACTAAATCTTATGTACATACTTTCCAATTGATTTTACTCACACAATTGCCTAACTGATTTGTTTTTGACGCTAGAACGGTTCTGATTTTCTGATTTATGATCCTAACGAATTTGAAGTAATAACTATCATTATTTGCGTAGGTAAGCTAAATGTACGACTCAGCACATTTCCATGGACTAGATAATTATGTAAACCCGCAGTTCTGAGCAAAGTAAGATAGTTTTTATTAGGTAATGCATTAGTAAATGCCTACGTACATTTACAAATTCCACGATTACGTTGCATTGTGTATCGAACAGTTCAAGCGAAAATCCATTCCTTTTGTGATTTTAAATCGTATGCATTCAAGTATGAAAATGTTTCGCAAGAAAAAACATAATGGGTGGAAAAAAGGGAAGAAATTCATCGCCATGTTTATCTTTCTTTTATACTTGTGCTGAACATCTAATAAGGTGTAGAAGGAAGAGTTGATGGAGTGAGTGAGTGATACTCTTGCTTATTGTTAGTTGTAAACATTGTACTTAGTTAATTGTGTAGGAAGCCCAGTAAATAATAGCAAAAGAAATACGACTTGTCAATTTGCCGTAGAGCATGTAAGTCTCGTAAAAAGTTGGCTGGTTTCTCTGGTTGCTTTACTTGAATTAATCGGATTAAGTGGACTTGAGATGCAGCGTCACTTCTTGTAGTCGGAGTTGGAGATATAATTTATATGGATGTGATGGGATGCTTCGGAAACGCAATCCAATGAACAGTACGGGGTTAATGCATGCATTAAGTAACTATATACGTGTTGAAGAAGGAGAGAAGAGCATACCGTGAATTGTGCATTCGCTCTTTCCTTCCACTTAATGATTACTTCCGTGGCAAAACAGAATTATTTGGTTACGGAGGAATTATTAGAGGATTCACGGTACGTGAGTACCAGCATTGCTCTTGTACACGTATTTTTTTGAATGACTGAAACAATAAGTGACACAGGATTGGATTGAATATTGTGTGTTCGAGTGGATCGTGTGTACTCATGCATTTTAAACATTTACAATGGAAACATCTTCCAGTGCAGGCTCATTCATCTTCGTCTCTCCACTGGAGCACTCTCTGCATCTTCAATTTACATAAGTATTGAAAGGTGGAGGGATTAGTTTCTTCCCCAGCTTAAGCTTCCATGGTTTACCATGCAGCTTTAACAAGTATTCTACCATTCTACGCATTTGATTGAGTCTCTCTTCCATTCCTACCCCCAGTCGTCAATTTTATCATTATTTTCAACGAAAACAATCAAATCCTGCTGAGCAAATGCATTCATTTTTAAAAACTTCAAGTTCAGACGAAATGCTCTTAGCAGTCCTCAAACGCTGGAACACAATTACACGCTACAATGGGGCTCAGCTTAACGTATTAATAATTTGATAAATATTCCAATAATTTAAAGGTTTGGTGGACAAGGTGTGAAGTGCAATTGCATTTCCATTTGACAAGTAAAGCAGAGTATAACGCAATCCATTTGCATGAGAAAGTACTTGGAAACTGTGCTGATTGCATGTTTCCACTGGAAGTCCCTTGCCTTCTCTCGATCATGTTTTTATGGGATGCAAGCACACGTGTAAGTTGTACGCACGTATTTTCTACATTTCATTTGAGACGTCAGCGGAGTGAAATAATTGTGTAAAGACTTTTGTTACAACCTGGACGAGACCCCACAGTGTGCTTGAATGCATACCAATTTACGAAGCCACTACAAGTGTAAACAACACACGCTCCGTTTAGTGGCTCCGCCATTTCCTCCTTCCACCTCAGACTTAAAATCTAATAGCAATTTATCACCTAAGATTGTTCAAAGTTGCGAGTGGATCCCTGCATCGCCATACTTCTGTCAAGTCCTACATTATGTCACACTTGACCATAACTGCCCCCGCACTGGCAACTTACCTTGCCAACTTTGATTTATCACCCGCTCCTCACTTCCTACGATCAATGGCCACCTAATTTAACTCTTCTGCAACAATCGCATTAAAGGCTATTTACTTTTATTCTTGCGTTCCTTGTACAGAAGAATCTCAAATACCTCCGACCATACGCATCTCAAGTGTAACCCAACAAGCTGCATGCTCTGGCGGGTAATTACTGGGAATTTTTATTGGGGGATTGCCAACTACAAATCGTGGCCTAGATGCAAAATGACGCATATCCAATATTACTAAAAAGAAAAGTGTGTTAAGACATAAAATAACTTATCCAAAATCTGAAAAAGACAATATTTTCCCAATTTGGCCATATGTTTGTGTGCACATCCATGTTTTCCATGTTTCTACAAAAAAGTGGATAAATGAGTTTGCGTATAATACTAAAGAACATTTAATGAAGATGTGAAGGAATATGGGAAAAGATTGTTTCTTTTTTAAGCTAAATGGATACGCGTCGTTTTGCATCTTAAGTAGCGAAATTCTTCCTCTTATGTTGTGTTTGCGTGTGTCATATGTGCGAATTCCCAGACTTTTGGCACTATATAGCAGTCATGCATATACTATACACTATGTGCATAGCTTGCTGAAGTAGACTAGTAGACACCGTATGGAAGGGAATATACAATAGAACTAAATTTTAAGGATTAAATTTGCCAAGTGTTCCTTCCATCCAGCCCAGATGCATAATTTATACCGGAATATAAATTGAATTGGAGAAGGGACTCAATTTCCATTTGGGACTCCTGCGAGCAAAAATATATTTTATTTATACTCTGTCTAGGAGTGTAAGGACATTCTAGCAGGGGTAGCTTTGAGGTCTTTTGGTGATCAAACATTTGTCCTTTTTGGGTTTGGCTACACACATGCCTCACAAAGTCCATACATCAGTACCTACCTATATGTACATTCGGGATGACTTTACTCCTGTCACTGACGCAAGAGAATTATATCCGAAATTTCGGAACTTTTACTTTGCAGTCAGTATCGGTATTTGGGTAGCATCCTGCTTTTCTTAAATAATACATAGTGCATTTAAGTCTGTCCAGAAAGAGATTTCAAAATTTTTAATGGCGAAGCAGAATTTGATGGCAGTATGTCTTTTGTTGATTCGCTTGAAATTCAAATAATGCTTTTATGTATGCTGTCGAGACCATGGTGAGTTGTTGTGGAGGGCATCCAGGAGGAACTGCGACACTATCCATGAAAATGAAATTTAGCCAAGGTGGACCTTTGAGACCGAGCATCTCCCCAAGTAATAAAGTGAGAGAAAGGGGAAAGATGGAAGGGTCAGACGGAGGACAGACGTGGCGAGATTATTCTTTTGGACCCACAAGGAGACAAGGAATAGAAAATGACTCTCTCACACACGGTGACTATCACCGAGGGACTCCAAACAAAATTGCACTCATTGATTTCTTTTGCACTGTAAACAAGAGAATAAAGAATCAAAGGAAAGTTCAATTCGGTAGACACATATGGGCGTGCATACTACTTCTGCTGTACTTTTGGTGATTTTGACACGACGATGTTTTGAGCGCTCTCGAATCTTGGAATACGCAAACAAAATCTATATTGACAGTTAGTTTGCAACGGAATAAGGATTGCCGAAAATACAAAAGTTTTTGACTTATGAAATTTGACTTTAAAGGCCCAACCGTCCTTCTGATTTTGGTATCCAAAAAAGCTGTGCCTCAAAAACTTTTCCCGGAAAATCATTGAGAAGGAAAGTATCTCCCTCAACGCCTAACAGGAAAGTTACTATTACCTATAATGTTAAACACACGCACGATAATTCATAAACCCCTGCAAAGGAAATTAGTGCAAATCAAATTGACTTTTGTGCCATCAATTATACACTAGCAATGCCTTTTTTGAAACACAAAGAATTGAAGAAGTGAGTTACCTGTACTCCGTCGGTGTAAATGAAAAATGCCCTGAGTCTATTTTTTGGTAAATGCAATGTGTCTCAAATCCATCCATTTTGCAATGATATAAAATGGAGACTAAATGAACTTTAACCACATAGTATTTTTAGCTATTTTAATTAAGGCACATTATTCTTACAGAAGAAATGAGCTTTGAACGACGATTTGTATGTTTTTATTGACTCTGGTGATGGGTGAGATTTGCGGCGGATATTTTCCAGGGAGATGTTTCCTTGCTCTGCGTGGATCCCAGTCGGTAGACTGAGCTTAGGTGGAAATTCTTGGGAAATGTTTGAACAAAAGTTTGGTATGTGTTCAGGAGGAACTCGTTGGTTCCCACAAGTCTAATGTGCACTTCAACTTTGACTTTGGTGAACATAGCTGTTAATTCCATGAGAAAACATATGCCTGCTGCTCACCTCAAGACTAAAGTTGCTGCTTGCAAAGAAAGGAAATGAGAAGGTACATAAATCGAGAATACAAGAGTTGTGGGCTTTCATCCCAAAATATTACAATGGATGGATCAATGAATCCAAAAGACGACAATTGCATCCCCGCACACAGCTTTGTCCTCACAGAGCCCAGGACATGAAAACAGATTGCTTCGTATTTCGTTTAAAGTTAATATCGCATAACCACCGAGGACAGTCGCTCTCCTCACCACTCCGCCGGTGCTCCTCTGGGGCTTTAAAATAAAAGTTGCAAAGGAACCCTGGCAGTGGTTGCCAGCGAGTGAACCTGAGCATTAAAATAAATGATTCGGGCATTAGGAGGGACAAGAATAAAATCTTATTTGTTTATATTCCGATATATAATCCCATTACTCCTCCACCTCTCCCACCAGCCCCACTCCTCACGACAGAAATGAAATCTGGGACGCCTCAAACTTCTCTCAGAATATTCTTCCATTAATCCTCTTAATATTTCCCTCCCTCCATTCCAGACTGCAATGGAAGCAGTTCAAGTGTGTAAACAAGCTGAACCTGCAATATAAATGCAATAACGAGTGTAGTTGAGAAAGCTTTATGAGCAGAAGAATCGTCTGGAATATCCAACTAATTTGGCCCTTGCTGATCATTCGCCAGTCAGTAAACACGATGATGCCATCAAATGAAACAGAGACTATTTCAACCTTTCCCTAATGGTTTATTTATTTCTCACTCTCCCTCAGTTACCACTCCGTCTCCTTCCAAATTCATTTCACCAGCCTTTCATTTAAGAGCCATCTCTCATGCGCCACAACCATTCTGTATCCTCGTCAATAAATATTTCACAACCTTCCATTGAATTACAGTTGTTACATTATTAGTCAAAAGTACCCAGGAATGAGTGCTTCTGCTGCAGCAGTCCTTTCGTGACTCGGAAACATTAGGGTGGCTGGATGGAGGCGTTTAGAGCGTCTTAAATGAGAGTATCGATGTCCAACAATTAAGAATTGCCGGTCTTTAATTATTGCACCTTTGTATGATCAATGGACGTACCGTGGACGGGTTGACTCCAGGGATTTGGATGCAGAGACCCTGTCATTTCGTTTCCTGCATGTGTCTCAAAGTAAAAGCAGAGAGCTTAATTACGATCCTCTTCCACGGACGGACCAACCCAAAGCGATTAGTTACGGAACAGAAAGGGCTCGAAGCAACAAGAAAATTGTTAGGTAAGGCGGCAGAACGTTCCATATTTACAACCTGTGTAAAACTATCTGTCTTGAGAAAATCCGCTTTCCTCCAAAAGCCAAGTCACTGCATGTGCAGGCGCTTGCAGGCTGGAGGTAAGGACTTCGTAACTACAAACGATTAGAATGATAAATGGGAACCGAAAAGGTAGGAAGATTCTTTTTTAACCTTTCCTTGTATATACTTGTTTGAGTCAGAATGATTGGGTTCTACGAGGAAGGTATTCATTACGAGGCAGCAGAGTGCTGGGACGTAGCCACGTCTGTGAAATGTGAGCACATTTCAAAACAAAGATAAAGTCAAAGGGTATAAGAGTGACGTCGGTGGGTTCGAGGCATACTGTGCGGGGAATATCAATAAAACTTTCTTCGATGTCTTGGCTTGTGAAATGTGTGCTGAGTGATACTCGTGTTAAGCTCTCCGCATCCAATGAGGGACGCGACGTGGGAGAAGAAAGGGCAAAGATAGTGACTGGCCAGATAAACCCACGAATGCAGTCACCTTTTTCAATGAAGGAGATAAAAGCCTTTAAAACCTACAATAATTGGAGTGAGGGAAAAATTGTTACATCATTTCTGAGGTGCAGAGACATTTAAGCATCCATGTTCCCCAAAACACCTCTGAGCCCACGTCGGGTTGCAGGAAATATTCCACCACCGACAGCATTATCATTATCCTTTATCTGGAAACTTCAGCATCTCTCCACCTTGAGCTGCGCCTCTGCCTCTGATGAGTGTATTACTTCCATGTACGAAGTACGCTCTCAATTCCCAGCACTGATAAGACAGTTGCAGAGCAGAAATAGACGCTGGATACCATAATACCTCCGTGCCATATCGCCGGTTAAGAAGCATTCTTCTTCCAAGCAAAAAATGTAAAACCATTTTGTAGCTTTTCTAAAATAGTAAAACGGGTATTTACACTTTTTCATTAAAGTTGATTGTTGGGACTTATGTCAAAATAGCATTAAGTAGACGGTAGACTTGCGCCAGAATGCTCCTTCACCCACGATATATTTGTGAGTGTCTTGCTGGCTGGCGGTGTGGATGGAAGTGGAGCAGCGTATGAGCAGGAAGGCGTACGTGGTGCCTCATCTTAAGGTCACACTGCCACTACCCACTTTGCCTTGAATGAAGTAATAATAATAATAATAATAAATAGAAAAGAGATGCAGGAGTGGAGGAAGTGGATACCTTCCAGGATCTCCAGACCATAACAAAGGGATCAGCATAAAGGAGATAATAGGCTGTAAAGCACTTTCGTAGGTAAAGGTTGAGGGAGAAGGTGGGAGGACTGAGCATCTGGCTCATCCTGAAAGACTTGTGCTGAGCAAAGGACTCCGTCAATGTAACTCAGAGGGAAATTAAGGGACGCTGAGCGAGTCCAGTTGACGAGAATGAAGACTGGAGTTTTGCTCAAGAAGATTGTCTCGGAAGCATAATGAAGACTCAGCAGGAGGAAATAATACGGTACATTGACCATGCAAAGGGCAGCCAAACACCATCATTTCATCCCAGCACCGAGCACACTCACACATTTATAAAAATCAAGAATGAGGCTACACTGCGTCTCTCCGCCTAATCTCTCCTCGCCACTTCTTCTCCGCGTCCACGAGACCCAGAGAGTGCATTCAAGACGAGTGCAGGCACAGTTGATAGCCAAATACGCAATCAGTCTCCGAGGAACTTGACAGCACCAATCACTCCCTTCAATTTCACAGAGTCATCTTACAAAGGAAATATGCACGCACAATCACCGTGCGGACCAGGGCCAGAAGAAATTACTTTTCCCTTCCACGAGGCAATCGAAGAGAGCCAAATAAATTCCATGTAAGCAGACATGAACCAGGGAAACAGGTACGCACTTCCAACTGCACACAGACCATCGAATGAATGCTCTCCCTTGGATTTCATCTTCTATTCTTTCCATCATTGGTAAGTATTGACATATAAAATGCGCTGGGAGCACCCAGAAGCCAGGGCTAAGAATTGGTTTATTTCCACCCTACCTTCCCCCACACGCATCTCCAGTCAACTCAACTTCTTCCATTCGGAAAAGAAACCATCATCCTTTTATTTGGATACACAAGTAATACGCATCACTTCCGACCCCACCACTCACTATTAAAGTCCTTCCCATTGCATTCAAGACTAGTCTGAGTCAACAATCGGATGCATTATTTCCAAATTGCTCCGTTCGCTCCTTCGATCTCTAAGTCGATTATATCTTAACCGTCCAATTCCCAAGAGTAATAAGTTGCATTGCTTGAATCCCTGTAGGTACTTGTGCTTTAAAACAATTTTCAAGTCTGCAGCCTAATAGAATCAGAGCCAATACATTATAAGCACTGAACTACAAGCTACGATGAAGACATGTCTCCTAAACTGGAGGGAAGGTAGCTAGCGCCCGTCCAGTAGATACTGAACGTAAGGTAGGTTGCAGTAGCGTGATTTAAATCTTAAATGCTGACAATGAGTGGAAAGAAGACGCTACATAGGCTTCTGAGTAAGGCATCAAATTTAAAGCGTTGTGGAAAGAAGTGGGATCGGGGAGTGCACACTTAACTTGCTTTTGACGCTATCTGTCGACCTCACAAACTCGATCTTGGTATGTGAACGAGGAAAGGGACTCACATGTCTGTATTTATGTAAGCGAGGAGACTAACTGACAAAAAAGTGCTTATGTGCGAGGGAAAAAGCCTCTTGGTCTCTAAACCAATGAAACCTCAGATGCAGGCTAAAGTTTCATTGATAATGCGATCAAAAGGGAGTACTCACCACAGGCTCCACACAAGCTCCACAAAAAATTATTTTGACCCTAAAATCCGATCCGACCTGATAAGAGAAATGAAATGAAGTTGCCTCGTTGCTTGTGCCCTCTCTTCACAATCATCTCTCCAACCAATCTGTACTTATACACTCCCCTGTCTACACACATCAGAGCTGGTATACAGGCCCAGTGATATTTTTTATGGCGGTGTAATATATTTTATACGCAATTAATGAGCATCATATGCTTACGCTTTAGCTTTCCACCAAAGTCTGCCTTTTTCATACCTCGGGTCTCAACTAATTATTCCTCGTTCGTTGACAATGAAAAACTATCCCACTACCAGTCTTTCCTACTTCACTTCCTTTCAGCATTCATCAGAGCTGTACTATGCGTGTATTCAGACAGACGCACCTTCCCAACCTCGCATCCGTCCCACTGCACACACACACACGGCACATCCATGAAGCGAGCACAATTCCGAGCTTTTAAAAATAATCCGTCCTTTCTATAGGATTTGAAAATGATAAACTGGCCATGTTTATTCCGCAGAGGGAACTCTTGATATGTTGGCACTCACTGACTACCTCAAGATCTCATTTACATGAAAATGTTGGATCCGACCACCCGGGATCCGTTCCATTCACGGCGTAGCCACCCGTATGCACACAGAAGCGACTCCTGGACGAGAATAGAGATGAGAGGAAATAATCCCGCGGATGATTCACCTGGGTGGGATCGATCTGGGCTCATAATGAAATGTTCAAGTAACTTTGGGTTTCACTCAACTCAACTCCTTTAACTACTCTTCTCGTTTACTCCATCCACCATCAACCTCAACTTGAGAGTTCATCCACACACAGCCCTCCGCCGAATTTGACGTTCATTTGCGTAATTAAGATCGACAACCGATCCAATCCTATTATCTGGGCTTGTGAATATTTCAATGGCAGAACGTAAACAGCCCTCGTCCCTGTCCCTCCCGTTGCGGGATTGCCCTCTGCAGACATCCTAATTTTGAGCTCTGCTCCCAGTTTTAGCTTAAGACAACTCATAGTCGACTCCTATCAAACTAACCCTGCATTATTTCTTAAAAGTTCATCGAGCATAATAGAAACTGACTGCTGCTGACCAAGTTGCATGCGCCAGTCTGCTCCTACACAAGATCAGACTGCTAACAGATGCAAACTAAGAGGAAATACAATGGTAATTAAATTATAAATAGACTGCTTTTAGCTCCCTTTAATAAATTATCCATCCCTTTGTCCGGAGTAATTTCCTGGCGGCAATATTGACAGAATGGGAAATTTCTTTCCTGGAAATTCTTTAGCGTCCCTTATTTGTATTGTGAGCTGTAGCGCCCACCTCCCCGCTCTCCCAGGGATGACGTAGGAACACAACTTTTACATGATTTAGATTTATTACCACAATTTAGCTGTCCGCGACTGCTGATTGTGCTTCCGTGAATGAGGGAAAAAATCAAACTCGGATCATGCCGGCAATGAAACTATAGTGGGGAAGATTATGAGCACAAATCATTTTTCAATTTGAGTAACAGGCCAAATAAATAAAGAAGATTACTCAGTGTCAAAGACATGGCGGAGAGGGAATGAGTCCGGAGGAAATTGTGCACTTCATTGGATTCGATAATAAAAAGCTCGCTCCAAGTACTCCCAAGATAAGGTTGACAAGTAATTTTAACTGCTCCGGACTCAGTGAAAGATCACATCAGCAATGTCAGACACTCTCCAACAAACCAGAACCATCCTGGGAATGAAAAGGAGCTCAAGTAACACAAAGTACGTCTGCATCAAAAGCGTCCTGCCTGCATTTTTGTTTCTTGTATAAGACTATGTATATCTCTGCTCGAAAACTTAAAAGAGTTCCACGTGTGTTTCTTCCGTAACTTTGAGATTCAACTTTGTTACTTTTTGTTCGAGATTATATGGCTCGTAGCTCCTTGTCCAGCACTGGAGGAGTCTCCAGTGTCTTCGGCGTAGCAACGAGGCAGACAAGCTTTTCACTTTCAAGACAACTGCTGATAGTGACTCCGACGTGGACCACTCTTGAGACAAAGGCCGGTCAATGATAAAGGAGACGAAGTGTAGTGCTTTGCTTTTCCCGGATTCCGCCCATGCAGGCCAGAGAGGCCATTTGGCAGATATTTACGGACAGGCCTGCTTCCCCACTTTCGCCAACACGTAACGAATTGTGTACTGCTGGTCTCAACACTCGAAAATATACGCGCTCTTTTTACACTTACGATTAGCACACTTGTGGCCAAGAAGCATTACAAACGGACTTTTTTGACAAGATTCCTTTCATACAGGAACCCTTTCCGAGATTTCCCCATAGCCAATAGCACACTTGAATTTTTGCAAGAACATCCATTAGGCTCCAGATGTGGAGATGTCCACATTCCCTCCTTACTTTGGTCACTAATTCTCATCATACAACTCCAAGAGGGCACACTCAAGCACCTTAAGTACAGCCGATTTGTTTCCCTGCTTTTTGTTTTTTACAAATTATTTCCTTTTGCGAGCCATGTGTGATGTAAATGGGCACTAGGCGATTAGGAGTGGCAGACGCAGTGGAACAATACTTTTGGAATATGTACACAAGTGCTCCGAGTCTGAGTGCGTATGATTTGTATGAATTTCCCCTCGTATCCCGAAATTAGTAATAATGCGTCTGCGTTATATTTAATGATTTCTTAAAATGCTTTTCTTTCCGAATCATTTCTGCAGATTGTGAGATAAAAGGTTTGTAGATGATAAGTTATGACAGCAGGTTTGAGACTTGTGGGTGATAGTGTATTGTTCCAGCGTGTGGTATGCGTTGCTCGGGAAAGTTTTAGACAGATCCCATCTACGCTCAGATATTTGGAGAAAATAGAGATTTTCCTGGACTTGAAGTAAGGTTTTTCAACATAATATCCACATGTATACAATGGTCGTGGCAAAGGAAAGTAGATTTTTTCCCCCTTGTTTTTCCGTGGAGAACCTTATTCAATGCATTTATATGGGTGGATTTCTAAGATTATTGTTATGACTCCAATACCAATCTCAGACGAGAAGCTAGTACAGATGTTCCCTTTTATACAACAAAGGATTGACTTGGCAGTAAAGTTTGAACTGGAGAACAAAGTAAAGATGTGCCTGTTTCAAATGTTAAATTTCCATTTTAGTCTCCGGCATTGAAGATAAGATTGAGATGCTACACAATACTGCAATCTCATCTGATGTTTATAAGACAAATGGAATGGAAATCATCAATCCTCCCTTATGATCAGTATGCCTTCATGTTCCAAAAGCCTTCCAGGAATCAAATTAAATAAACATGACTCTGACCTGAATATGCTCTTTGAACTGCAGTTAGAGATTCAGAGGCTGTTGCGAGAAATTGGATGTGGCAACAGTTTAAAACGAGAGCATTCTCTTTATTCTCAACTCGAAGTGGGCTTAATTTGCCATGGTAGCCTTCAAGGCTGCAACATATACGCTGTAACAGTTCTTTCCATTGATGCATCAACCTAACGATTAATGCATATACCTATAAACGATCACGTCCAAGTAACGGCGCATTGCTGAACAAATTGCAAAATAAAAGAAAGCATGCGTCGCTCTTTGATGAGAAATTTATTCAATTATGCATTTGTTTTGCCTAATAACTGTTTCCTTTTCCATTTTTGAAATAAAAGCTAACGTCGTAGCAATTAAAACACACACTCACCCAACTAATTGACGAGGTTTCCAGTGAAGTAACAATTATTCGAATGCTATGCATTAATTCAGTCCATTAATTACAGGGATTCTATTAGAGAACAATTAAGAGGGCTACGATTTCAGGAAGGAAAGATGTTTGCACGCAGGTGTAAATCGTAAATCAAGCTTATCACAAATGTATGATTGCAGCTCAATATTTCCTCAAATAATAAAAGACCTAGATTGCTACATGTACGAGTGCACTTGAACGCCGAGGGGGAAATGTGTGGAACTAGCATAGTAATAATTTCACTCAATTTACTCAGTAATACGAATAGATTGGAATTGAAACGGAGGATGCGATGGTGGTTGATGCTTGGAAACAATTCTCTTTGCAGAACAACTGTGACAGAAGCTCTTCTATTGATTCATATCGTCTGTGTAAATGCAATGTGTCCCAAGTCCAGTCTCAGCTTAATTGCAATTTGTCCCAAGTCCGGTGTATGCTTAGTTGCAATGTGTCCCAAGTCCAGTCTCAGCTTAATTGCATTATGTC